>PVIA01001467.1:107128-267360 GCA_004024845.1 Tonatia bakeri | reverse complement strand
CTTTTCACTCTGACAACTGTTCCCTTCGCTGTGCAGAAGCTTTTAGTTCGAGATACGTATTTATCTGTATATCTATTCACTCACCCAGTTCCGGTTTTGTTGCCTGTGCTCTGGGGGTCACGCTCACGAAATCGTCATCAGGACCAGCTCCGTGACGCTGCGCCCCGCCCTTTGTGAAGAGCCGGCTCTGCAGAGCACTTGGAAAACCGCACAACGTGGGGACAGCCGGTTCTGGGTGGGAGACGTGGGGATGGCACAGTCACAGTGGTGTGGCACTGCCGGGGCTCCGAGTGCCACCGTTGGCGTTTACTCTCAGAAAGTTCCGGTGAGCGAGAGGCAGTGCGGCTGTGGAGCCCACCGTCCCTTCATCTTCTCGGGGGCAGAGGCCGCCCCGGGTTGGGGACAGAGAGGGATGGACATTTCCGGTTCCCGTCCGACTCCTGCGGACTCGGGGGCCATCGGCGAGGGCAAATGCTGGAACGCAAACCACTTCTCAGCCTCCCAAGCGGTCCATGAATTTGCAAATGGAAATCTTGCCATCTCGAGTAATCGGAAGTCACTTTGTCCCCTGGTATTGCACTGAGGGGACAAGTTCCTTATTTCAGTGATGCCTTGGGGGCGGGGCGCTTCTTAGAACAGACCTTGGGGGCGCATGTGTTCTCAAGTGTGGACTCTCCCTTTCCCCCACCATGGGCCGGAGCCAGGACTGGGTCTGGAAGGGAATAGCAGATTTATTTTTTAAATCATTGTCAATGTCTCAATTATAGTCTACATGCAACATTATACTAGTCTCAGAGGTACAACATAGTGATTAAACATTTGTATGACTTTCCAAGTAAGCTGCCCTCGCCCATAAGTCTAGCGCCTGCCTGACGCCATACACTGACACCCCAGCGTCGCTGACTCCACAGCCTCCTCGTCCCAGGGGACGGTTCTGGAACTTGCACTCTGCACTTCCCGACCCCTTCACCCTCTCACCCCGCCCCTCCCCCCTCCTGGGGGCACTGAGAGGGTCTCGTGCTGAGTGAAATAAGTCAGAAAGACAAACGCCATATGACTTCACCTAGATGTGGCACCTTAAAAAAATAAATAAATGGGCAAACAATGCAGGGACAGCATATCTCTGTCCGAGGACAGCCAGGAGCGTAGGGCAGACATGCTTTCTCCTGGATGGCACCCCCGGGTCCTGGGCGTTTTGCCCGGGGAAGAGCCCTTCTCCGTAAACAATGGAGAAGCCAAGTGTCACAGAAGAAACAGGCACGTTACCATCAAACAGAAAAGCCAGGGGAAGAAAAGGGTAGGCTAAATTATGGGGGTGAGAATTCTGTTCCCAGGGTGCTGGGAGCTGACTCCGCCTCCCCTAATCACCTGGTGCCCCTGAGGAAACCCCTCACCTGGAACCAAGGGCCCATCATTCGCTGGAGGGAGCCAAGCTCTGGCCCTTTCGTGAGAGCATCTTTCACCTGGGAGATGCTGATGGAAGCAGCAAAGAGCTGCAGAGCAGGACCGGGGTGGGCCGGGTGCCGGGGTCCCCGCGTAGATCCGGGGGCTTGGCCCCATGGGTCGGGTGTGTGGCTGCCACCTCTCTCGTGCCTGTTCCCACCGCAAAAGCTCAGGGCAGCATTTTGCTGATGTGCCTGAAACAGTCTCAGTGCTTTTGAACGTGGTGCGACCACAGGTAGGGCACAAGGGACAACGGTCCAGGGGAAATCTCGCCCAAGTCGCTTTGATAAGTGAACGGCTCGCCGGAGCCCCGTAATTGCCGCCCGGTTCTCCCACTGCTCCATTCAGCAGGGTCCTGCGAAAGGGCACTAATCAATCACGAGCGACGTGGCAGCTCTGCATTGTGCTGGCTTGGCAGAACATGGCCCTAACGAGGCGCCTCCCGCTTCTGTTCCGACGAGCTGATCCCACAGCACCTCGCGCTAATAGGTGGTCAATCCTCTAATTGTGCTCTGAAGAATGTCCCTGCTCAGCTCGGGGTCGATGGACACGCGGAGTGTCCACCCTGTAACGTGCGGGAGTACAAAGGCCTATCGACTCCCCAGACCTCAGGTTTGATGAGGGGAAAATGGACGCCAAGCGGGAGAGGCCCGGGAGCTCTGGTCACCGGGAACTCACCCGCAGGCACACGGGGAACTCAGTCCTGGGGCATGGTGGCCACATCCTGTGACTTCCGTCCGAAAACTTCCTCTCTGGCTTCTGTCCGCCCACGGCGGCCTTTCTTTCCGGAACTCCTGACCTTTGGGGCTGCCAGCGGGGTGGGGGGGCTGTTCTGGGTGGCGCTGTGTGTTCGCTGCACCCCTGGTCCGTGCCCACGAGACCACGCAAGGAGCGTTCTCCCTGCAAAGTCACGGTGATCAAAAATGTCTGTGGACCCCAACGCGTGTCTCCAGGGAGGCAGAGCTGCTCCCCGTGGAGCACCCCTGGAGGGGACCACGAGGCTACGTCCTGTCCACACGTTGCTGGACTTGGTTCATGTGTTGGGACAGAAACAGAACGCAGCGAGATAAGGCTGCGTTTCCCTGCTTGGAGAAGAGCAGGGCGGGTGAGTGGGTGGCGGAGAGGGAGCCGCCAGGTGGGAGGGTAGAGCCGCGTCCTCTGTGAAGGCACAGCCTGGGGCAAGTGTGCGGCTCTGAACGAGGTCCTTCCTCCAGAACGGGCTTTCCCACCCGCTGTCTGGCTTTATTTAACTGGGTGGGCTCTTTAACCTCCCCACCCCCGATCCCTGACCTCCAGGGGTGGGCATGGCGCTGTATCCAGGGCTGTTGTGGGTCCCAGGGGAGGTAACGCAGGTCAGGCCTCGGCCCAAGCCTGGCATAGAGGGGAAGCTCGGGTCTGCTGGTGACGGTCCCTTCATCCATCCCCACGGCCACACAAACCCTCTGCATTTTCACTCTTTATTAACTCCTGTGTCCTCTGCATCGGCCCACGAGTCTCTGCACGGCAGGGCCCGTGGGCACGTCCAGGCGCCCCAGTCGGGGCCGCCCACACCAGAGCCTCTCCATAGATGCTGCGGCATGAATGCCATGTGGAGGAATGGTGGGAGGGAGCGCTCAGAGATAGCTTCAGTGGGGGCTGAGGGCGGGCTCCAGGTGCCACCATGCCTGTCCCAGCATCGGAACCCAGGGACACCACCCGAGTCCCAAACAAGGGACAGTTCCGCTCCCCCAGCACGACAGGGCCCCCTCCCTCTTCCTGGCCACAAACTCCGGGGGCCAGAACAAACCTAATCAGCCCCCTGGTGTGACCACCTGCTGCTCGCACACACCTGCCCCGGGGGGCCGCCGTTCCTGCAAACCTGCGGGGAACTGTCACAGCTCCGCTCCAGAAATAACGCACGGTGGGTTGCTGTTCCGGGGGGACGTGAGAAAGTGACTCGCTTTCCGATGAACAAGCAGATGGGGACTGGAGTAAATGTTTTTCTGTGAACGCGTTTTAACAAAACAAAGGAGCTGAGAGCAGGGCGGGAGTGAGGTTTGGTGGTGGGTCCATGTTGCTCTCGTAAGGAGAGACCATGGTCCCTGTTTCGCGGCCGGTAACACGGAGAGGGGCGAGCGGCGAGCGGGAGACCCAGGGAGAGGCTGCGGGCCGCGCTCTGTTATCCCGGAATCAAACACGAAACAGAATTTTCAATGCGGAGGCTGCCGCGGGGGTGGAGGTGGGAGGTGGGAGACACAAGCGGCTGGCTTCCTGCAGCCCCCGCTGGAGAGGCAAGCTTAATCCAGGCGGACAGCCCGACCCCACGCCGACCCCCCTCCCCGGCACGCCTCACTGCTTCCCTTTCTGCGAGCAGACCAAGGCGGTCCCGTCCTAGGGTTTTTGCGTCTGGAGGTTTGTGATAACGGTATCAATATTCCGGCAGGGCCGCGCTTCCTCCTCTCCCGTGCTTTCATCCCGGCTCGCTGCCGTGGGAGGCAGACCCCCGGCGCCGTGTGTCGGCTTCTGGAAAACACGGGCTCGTCTGCGAGCGAGACGCCCTTGCCTGAAGCTTCTTCCTGGGGAAGTGAGACGTCTCAGGACTGCCAGGCAGCAGGGCGGGGTCTCTGTTTGGAAAGGGGAGAGGGTTTGGCCGCAGAGCCCAGCCTTGGAGAGGTGGCAGGTGCGGCCCGTTCACCTTGCTGCAGCGTCGTCGCTTCCGACGTTGGGTCGCTCCTGCCCAGCGTCAGGTCCCGTGTACGCGTGGCGCAGCGGCGGTGGGTGGGCGTTACTGACAAGGCAGAGCTACCTCTAACATGTGACAAGGCAGCCGGCAGTGCCACTCCTAAACAGACCCACAAGTGACAAATCAGAGACGCTGGGTGAAGTCGGGAGGGGCTTTAAGGTGACAGGGCCAGCTCTGAGGCCACAGGCCACAGGCCGTCCCCAAGTGACACCAAGGCCCAAAGTCCATTTTCAAGGAAACGTATTAGAAATCTTTGGGCTGTTACCTGTAGGGACTAGAGAGGAGCCCTTTAGGGCCCAGAGATTAGTGATAATAATCTTATTAGTATTTTTGATTATTTAAATGGTTAATTCGAGAATGTAATAAAACACCTTTTTTTCCCCCTTGTAAACCAATAAACGTATTTCCATTCTCAGTTAATCAGTAATGAGTCTATTTTGGTGCATATATTAAAAGTTGTTCTCTACTCATTTAACAAAAAATCCAGAACGATGAAGTGATTTGCTTCTGGCCGAACAGCTATTTAGAGACAGAACCAGGCCGAGGAGCCCAGTCTCCTGAGACCTCATCTAATTATTTTCTCTTGATCAGGAGGAGAGTTTCGTATCCAGGAGGCCAAAGGGAAGTGGAAATTAACTCTACTCTTTGGGTTTTTGTTTTTTTGTTCCCACATCACGGGGGGTGCCAAGGAGAGCCGCACACATTGTAATAACATGTGTTTCTACAACAACCGTGTGTTTTTACAACCAGCCCCCACATGTTCCCCTTCCCGGGCTGAGCGGCTGTCTTCGTCTTCCCGAGTGTCCCTTCCCGCGGCCCGGCTCTCCAGAGCAGAGCGAGCTCCCGAAGCAGTTTCACCCGCAGGGCGGCAGCACACAGGGCCGGCTAATCTGATCGGCAGGGGCCCCTGCTTCTTCCCAGCCAACTTTACAGGAAAATGACACGGACGAGCCAGAATCTGATTTCCTGAACCGGGCCCTGAGGGCGGAACCTGGGTGCACGGCACCCCATTGCACCCCCCCTCATCGCACACCCCCTCATCGCACGCCCCGCCGTGGATTAGAAATGAGCTCGTCTTGTCTGGTTGGAGCCAAGAAGCATGGATGGAAGCACACACGCCTCTCCCCAAGCTCCCTCGGCGGGCAGTCTCCCGTGAGCGGCTGCGCCCATCTGCCGGGAGCTCGCAGGCACCACTCAGTGAGATCTGGTTGGGCACGGGGTTGGAGGAGTGCGGTGTGGGCAGGATCGCTCCCCAGAACTCCAGCTGGGCACCCAGGTACGGCGTGATGCTGAGTGTGGCCCAAACCAGCAATTAATTTACGAGTATCGACCGATTTGTTTGACCCTGGCTCTCTCCTGCTCTCGGCCGTGGAGTCCCCCGTGGCGGCCTCTCTCCATCAGGGGCCGGCACACGCCTGCCGCAGACCGAACTGCCTGCCCTGGATTCGCCGACTCAACTCCTCCGCGTGAAATAGGCCGTCTCCGAGGGCCGGAGACCCCCACCCCTGCGGGTGGGAATGAGACCCCCGGCCGTGGGGTGCCGTGGGGGGCTGACAGACTTGGGAGTTGGGGGACAAGCAGATGCGGCAGAACTGGGGCTGTGAACGCCGGGCCAGGGGTGGCTGTCGGTGGCCGGGTGGGGCAGGGCTTCGCCAGCCCTTGCGCCTCCTGCTAGCGTCCCCGAGACACGTGGGAGGGCTGCCTGGGTGGCCGCAGGCACGATCCCGAGAGTACTGTTACTCTGCTGTTACTCCGCATGGGGCCGGCCTGATTCTGTGCCAAAACTCCGGGTCCCAAGCTTTCGTGGCCCTGGTGGGTGCACCTCCAAGCTCGCGCTGTCGCCATGTTTATTGAGTGAAGAATCCATCGTGTTGTGGGAGTATTTTGTCTTCTTTTGTTCATTTTGGGTTGCGTCTTTGCTCTCGTTGCCTTTTTATTCCCCTTTCTCAATTCTAAATTTTGCTTCAAAACCAGAAAAATGATGACAAGTTGCTTTTATTGTCTTAACAGCCCCCATGAGGCACACGTGTCACCCAGGCTGTCACCTCTGTGAAGGGAGCACTCCAGGCCCTTCCCCGTCCCCTCCACAGGGGAGCCGAGGGCACACGGCTCCCCAGCAAAGTGGCTCCCGGAGCGCCCTGAGCTGTTGGCCCGACAGCACACTCCCGTCTTGGACCTCAGGTGACCCTGGGGTGTGGGGACGTCCCCACCCCTGTGCTGCATGTTTATAACACAGTCCCCACCCCACCCAGTCATTTCTAAGTGAGCAGAGACCGTGTGACCCAGACACTCAATCCGCCCGGATGGGGCAGGTGCCCTGTGCTTCCCGGTGAGTAGTCGGACGGAACCGGCGCCTGCCTGGACACACAGGGCTCCGGGGGTGTTGCTGACACACTGTGTTGTCCGTGTCCTAAGCTGAGACAGCTGCCCCCACAAAGCCGCTGTTGGAATGTCTTCCCAGGGGAAGGCCGAGACCCTGTTCCAAGCTCGGGCGGATACGGACTTGGTTTTAAACCGTTTCCTCGCTTGCGTCTGCCATCGCCCTGGGAGTGTAGGGCCCGGTGGTGTCGGGGACGGGAGGTCAGTTTGCCTGCAGGGCCTCACTCCGGGCGAACGGACGTGACCCTGACCGTGACCCTGACTGTGACCCTGACCGTGACCCGGACCATGACCCTCCCAGGAGGAGCAGGCTGAGCCCCGCCTGAATCAGGTGCCCAGACGCAGGGAAAATGTGTGTTGGTGTGGGACCCAAGCCCAGCATGTGACACATGGATCCACGGACCCACAGCAATGCCTGTGAGTGGGAAGGGATCCCTGAGCCGAGGAGGATGTGACCCCCAACAACTCAATGAGGTGACCCGCACTCGAGGTTGGGGGGCGAGGACGGTGGCTGACTCCAAGTGGGGGCTGGAGTCCTATGGGGTGGAAAGGGGGGCAGCAAGTCCTGCAGTGGGGAGACCTGGCGAAACCCTGTGATCCAGGTAGCCGTCAACAGTGGGGAGTCAGACCGATACCCCATGGCCCTTGACACGACGGGACGAGAGGGGTGCTGGGCCCCTCTGTGTCTTTCCCTCTCGAAACTGGCACGACAGAAGCACCAGGCCCACTCCATGTGGGGGACATCCCACCGGCACCCCCCAAGCTGCCATGGTCATCCACGGCAAGGCATACAGTCACGGCCCGGAGGAGCCCGAGGAGCCATTCCAAGGAAAGGCCAAGCTGAGTCCTGGAGGATCCCGCACAGAAGGAAGACGTCAGGGAAACACCCAGAGGGCCTGCGAGCAAAGTGTGGACTTCGGAGAATGGCGGTGACGTTCGCTCACTGCCGCCCCCCACTGGTGCTGGGTGCTAATAACAGGGGAACTCGGGTGTGTGGGGTGTGTGAGTTCTCTGTACGGTCTTTACGATAGTTCTGCACACCTAACGTTGTTCTAGAGTTAAAAGTTCACTTACAAACTGGTGTGAAAAGTTTCGGGCAATGTCGCAAGACTGTCCTACTGGAAGCACACTCAAATCAAATGGCCATCTTTGTGACTGTGCCCATTTTGGGGGAGGAAGAGCTGGGAGGATGACTCACTATTGTTTTTAAATGCTCACCCCAGGATACGCTTATTGAGTTTAAAGAGAGGAGGGGGGAGAGACACATGTCAACATGAGAGAGAAACACTGATCGGTTGCCTCCCATACGAGCCTCGACCAGGGATTGAACCTGCAACCTCTGGGGCACAGGACCACGTTCCCACCAACCAAGTCACCTCGCTGGGGCTGGGAGGGTGACTTATCGCTGGTCGAGGCTGGTTCTCGGCAGCTTCCCTTTTGAGAGTTTTTATTATGGTCACTTCCACATGACAGGCGACGAGACTGGGGCTTGCACTGTCCCCTGTGGAGCCCATAGCTGCCTCACCCTCTGTGGGAAGCACCCTCTGTCGTTTGCTTGCCCTGCAGGCCACCAGCACTTCTCTGATGGAGACGGGGGCGGGGGAGTTATTTAAAGAGGAAATGGAAGTGCTCCGTCCCTGTCAGAGGCCTTCTTGCCTCTGCCGAGAAGCACCCTGCTGCCCCTTCGACCCACAGTGGGGAAGACTGAGAAAGCATGCCACGGTTGGTACTGGGTGGCGGCTCCATCACGCAGCCTGCAGAAGCCCGCTGGGCGATGGTGTGGGACGGAGCACTGCGTCCAGTCTCTGAGCCATTGAAACACAGAGAAGACACTGGCAACCAGGCCGCCGAAGGACTGCAGGAACAGGCACAAGGCCACCACAAGCTGTGTCCACCCCACGGGGCGGGCAGAGTGACGTGATGCACCAAGCCCTTCCCGGCCACCGCCGGTGGCTGCTGGTGGGGGGAGGGGGGAGGTAACCCGCCACTTCTGCGCCCACTCCAACGAGGCCGGTAGCGGCCTCCCCCTGTTTTCAGCCCAGACCCTTCTCCCAGCATCTGCGGCTTCGCCCACCGGGAAAGGCTGCGGCACACTTGCTATCATCCGACTCTCTGCAGAGCAGACTTGCAGTTCCCGGCGCTGCGGGGAATTTTAATGCCCAGCGACGCGTGGCGGATGAGTCCGCCCGGGAGAAGTTTCAGAATGCCAACGTGGGTCCCCCCAGGGAGGGTTTATTAATACTCGCTCTTGTCTGTGGCATCGGGATTATAAATCAGGTTCCAGGGAATGCGGTTTAAATTGTGCTACTGTGTCCGATCGTATCTCTGTCCATTTTCTGAATCTGCTGAGGAACTTCTTGAAAAATATATAGAAAATGAAGTTTCTATGGCAATGCAATTTTTTTTTTATTCCCGGAAAATGACAAAAGAAATGGGAACCATCCTGACCAACCTCTCTCTTCATTCATTTCCCCTCTGAGCGTGGGGCTCCGTCTCAGCCCGGCACACGAGGGCGGCAGGCGTGGGCGGGGGCCCGTGGTGCTCAGCGAAGAGCACACACACGTCTGTTCTGCCCTGAAAAGGTGCCGCCGCCTCCCGGAGTCAGCCGGAGCCCCGGAAGTCAGTGAGTTCCGTCGGCACCCCGAGCGCAGCCCACCCATGGTAGCCAGGTTCCCAACACCAGGGAACTCAAGGCTTGGTGTGCAGGTCCTACCGGTTGCGTCACATCACGCCAAGGCTTCGGGCTTGACCCTGAGCATTCACCTCCCAGGCCAGGGCCTGGGTCTCCGGGGGACAGTGGCCGAGTGTGTCTGGACGCCTTCCTCCCTCTGTGGCAGGAAAGGCACACGGAGGTGGGCTGGGGCTGCTTGTTATTAAACCTGTTGGCATTCGGGGTTTCGGGGGGAGGGTCTTGCAATGTGAACAGCAGGGGCCAGATGTACAGATATGAATGCAGTTTCAGGCCCAAGGGCACGAAACAATAAATCCCATCCAACGGCGCCCGCAGAGCTGGAGGTGCCCCTGGGGTCTCCCCTTCCTGCTCCAGTTTCCCCCCTGGGCATTTGAAATGAGCCGCAGGGCACACTCCTGTCCGAAGGAGTCGCTCGTCTTCGGAGGTTTGGCCCGACTGGGGCGGCAGTGAATTTTTCTCTGCCTGACGACTCAGGATGCTGCCAGGACTCGAACCCTCAGCTGTGTTGGCCGGGTCTGCAGACGAAGCTGAGGGAAAACTGCAGTGTCAGAGGCCCATGGTGTCACGGGTCTTCCACACCCACGAGTGCTCTGTTGACACGGAAACCCACACCTGGGGGAGCTGCTGCTCCGATAAGTGATCCGTTTTCCTTCCTGGCCCCAGGACGGACCCTCAGAAGCTGCAGAGGCTGGGTCAGCGCAGGTCCTCGAACCCACCCCGGCTAAACCCGTTCTTGCCCCTGAGCCCAGCAGGGAAGAATGACAGGCTGGCCGGGACCAGTGTCTGGGGGAAGCTGGCCCAGGCTTCCGCTGTGCTGCAGTTGCTTCAGCAAAGAAGGCCGTTCACTGACTCATCTAATTGGGAATGCTGAGAAACAGATGAAACAGATTCAGGCATGGCTGGATCCAGGAGCTCCAACACTGGTAGACATTGGCCTTTGCCTGTCTCGGGCATGCTTCCTTCTGTTAGCTGAATTCTCTGGCAGGGATTTTCTGAATGGAGGCAGAGGAGGGCCCTGGCTGCTCCGGGCTTCCAGGCTGCTCAGCTCTCCTGCTCCCAGAGGCGGGCCCGTTTCTCTGGCCCAGGGCTTAGATCAAGTCCCCAGGGGACGTGGCCTGTTCAGACAGGGCTGACCCTGTTACCACGGGCCCACCCCTGGCCCCGACACCCGTCAGTGTTCACAGGGTGGGGGTGCTCCAAGTGGACGGTGAGGAGGGTGCGATGCCCCACCGGCGGAGGAAGCCAGGATGCAGAGGGGTGACATGAAGCCCATCAGAGACGCCTCCAGCACAGCAATGGGAGGCCAGCACTTGGCCGCCAGGTGCCCACCCTGCAAGGCTCGCCTGCACTTCCTGTGTTCCTGCAGAGTGCTGTGAAGTCCCGGAATTTGCAGGCATCCTACTTCCCACCGGTTAAAGGTGTGTTGTGTGCCCCCAGCTGGGCCTCCAGGTGCTTGGGGCCCGCTCTCTACCTCACTGGTCTGGTGTTGCTGACCCTGCAGCATGCCTGCACCGGGCTCAGTCGGATGCACATTCTCCTGGAAAGTCAGGGGGCGCTTCGGAATGGTGCGTCCATGAGGGATACAAAAGAAGTCGATTATGCATTCTAGAAAGTTCTCCTCTGAGATTCTAACGTTTGAAGAGGTCCCTCGAGGCATGAAGAACAACTCTCCCAGGAAGCTGGAGATAAAGCCGGGAAGGTGACAGCTAGAAATCTTTGCAAGAAGCCGTGGGCCTCTCAGCCTTTGGTTCAGACGCCACCAGCGCCCGGAGAAGGACAGTTGGGATGAGCTGTCTGCCAAACGCCTTGTCAGCGGTCCCTGAGCCCGCGGGCGCCAGTCCCGGACGGAAATGTCCCTGGAGGCAGGCTCTGTGACACCCGCCTCGGATGCTCCCAGACACCGGGAGATGAAGGCTCGGTCTCATTAAAGAGGTATCTAGATTTATCAAATGGTGGAAGGGCTTATTGCTTTAAATGGAATTGTCTAAGTTTTATTTTAGCTCTGTTTAACGCCCCTAGGCAAAATACGACTTTTTATATGTCTTTATTCCCAGCTCAGCAACAAACCTATAACTTAATAAACTTTTTCATCTTGGGACAGTTGTCAGTTTGCAGAGAGACGGTGAAGAGAGGGCAGAGAGCTCCCGCACAGCCCGAGCAGGGTCCCCCAAGATTAGTTTTGTATGAAATAGGGCTCATCACTCACAATTAGTAACTGATGCCGAGAGGCGATCAGGACCTGAAGTCCCACTTTTCCAGAGTTCCCGGGCTCCTCCTTAATGTCCTGCTCCTATCCTAGGGTGCCACTCAGCTGTCATATCGGTCAGTTCCGGCCGCCATGACAGAGTCCCACAGACGCAGTGGCTCGAATGATGGACCTTTACTCCTCACGGTCCGGTAGCCGGGAGGGCCCTGATCCAGGTCCCGGAGGCGGAGTTCTGGGGGAGGGGCTCCTGCCGGCTTGTGGACGGTAGCCCTTGGTCCTCCCCCCTGTGTTGGGGAGAGGGCAGGCTCCCTGGGCTTGTTTCTCACTCGGACACTGATCCCACTGGGTCGGGGCCCTGCCCTCAGGACTGCACCAGCACCTGATCCCATCTGTAGAGGCCTCGTCTCCGAAGGTGGTCTCACGGGGGTCGGGGCTTCAGTGGGAACACGCTCCCACCCACAGCAGATGCCGTATAGTCTGCGGCTCCTTCTGGCCACGAGGGTGTCTCAGACTTCCCCTGTCAGTGGTCCCTCGCGGCGGGAGGAGGGCCAGCGGGTATCTCCTGGAGTGTCTCTCCGTGGGGACTGGTACGGTGTTCTTCTCATGAGTAGACGGGGGTCCTGGGTTTCGGGGAGAAAGACCACGGAGGTGAAGGTGCCATTTCCATCCCGTCTTATCAGGGGTTCGTATCATCAACACGGCTGATGCTGACCTTGGTCAAGGCCGAGGTTGAGTCTATCAGGTTCCCGTGCTGTCCGGTCTATCACCTGTGGAGCTGTAGGCAGCCCATGCTGGAGGAGCAGAAGTTCACTCTGCTTCCTGAAACAGCAAAGGCCCGCATGAATGATCTGGGGTTCTGCCACACAAGAGATCCACCTGTTCCCATCCATCCAGTCAGCCAGCCAGTCTGTCGATTGGGGAATGGCATTAGGGTCCGAGGTCTGGCCCTCGGTCTGCTGGTGGCCACTGGGTGGTGTTTCTCCAGGGTCTTCTCACTTGGAAGAGCCAGGACATGCTGTGCACATGTGTGTATGCTGGCCCTGTACACACACACACCTGTGATGTTTTACACGCAGTCCCCTTTATTTATAACCATGAGTTCAACTGACCACTCCGTGTCAAAGCCCTCACCACACGGATCCTTCGAGCGCCCACCCCCTGCCTTTCTGTGACTCCCCCCGCAGCGAGGAGCCTGGCTCCCGCACCCCCACCCATGTGTTTGTTCAGTGATCCGACGCCCGTGCCTACGTGCAGTGGGACCATGATTGTGAGTTTTGAGGGGACGCGTCTCAGCCTACCACAGGCAGCATCCTGGGCAGGCACGAGTGGCACCAGGGCTGGACGGGGAGGGGGCAGTTCTGGGTGTGGACAGCACCAGCTGCACCATTTGTGGTGTTTGCTGCGAAGTGAGGGGGCTGCCTGGCCAGGTCCAGGGAAGGGGCAGGCAGACGGGCACAGTGAGGAAAAGCCCAGGAAAGAGGGAGTGTGTCAGGGACAGACTCAAGATGCACCACTCACGCTGTCCCATGGGACCTGAGCTGGACCATTGCCACCAACACGACCCCCCAGGGACCTCGAGTGCATGGTGAGCGTCTCCCTGTGAGCTGGCTGGGGGTGCACGGGCGTTCTCTCTGCCACATCTGTCCTTCTGTTAAATCGCACTGTTGTGTAACACGTCCACCAACACTTCCCCTCATGCAGCTGCAGCGCATGCCCTCCTGCCTGGCCTCGAGGTGCGGGGGTCTGGAGCCCCGGGGAGACCCCTCTCTGTGGACACCTGGCAGCTTCTGCAGCGGCTGACGGAGGTTCTCACCCTTGGCCGGGGCAGTGCCCCACTTGGAAGAGCATGCGGGCCTTGCACCTCTTTCCCACCAGCCTGTGCTCTCTCCTACCCCTTCAACAGAATGGGTCGGTGCCCCCTCCGCTTCATGGGGGAGTCCGGTCTCTGTGTGTGGGGCGCATGGTCTGTTGCAAAGGGGCACACCAGTCCCTCGTTCGAGGGTCTGGAGAAAATGAATCTGACCCACAGAGATAAGCAGCTCAGCAGTGGCGGGTGCGGGGCCTGGGCGAGGTCAGGTGGGACGGGACACGGGGGAGCATGTGGGGACAATGGCGCTGTCTCGTGTTTTGATCGTGGTGGCGGCTCCACGGGGCACTTGCTTAATGAAATGTAGTGAAACACAAGTAAAACGGGTGCTTTTATTGTACCTGAGACCACACCACCCGCCCCTCCAGCTCCCTGCCCCTCCTTAGAGAACCAGATGCTTTCCGAGCCTACGCGTACCAGCACCGGGTCGCTGCCCTGATGCCCAGGCGCTGCCCCATGTCCCCACTTTCCTATTCACATGAGAGTCCCTGAGATGCCCTTGCTGCTTGCCCTCTGGGCCTCTACACAGGGTCCCCTCTGCCTGGAACAGACTGCCCTCCTGCTTTCATCTGATGCCCCCAGTGGTCCCCAGGCTTCTGCCCAGACCTCCCCGGCTCTGGGAAGACGCCTCTCAGCCCAGCACCTGCCCTGGAGAGGGAGCTGAGGGACCAGACGCCTCCTTAGTGCTCGGCCTCGTGAATCCCACCCGAGGGACGGGGAGCCCGGGGAACACGGGCTGCATCGTTCTCTGGGTCGGGCCTCACCCAAAGGGAGGGTCGGAGGCAGGAAGACGGTGTTCTTCCATCTGAATTTCTCTAATGTGACCCCTAATACAAGGTTTTTAAATTTTTCATGAAGAAAAGCATAAAAAATTTAAGTTGAAACGATTAGGAGTGACATCCTGGTAAATAAACGCCGGATCGGCCAGGCCGGTGCCGGGGATGGCCACGCTGGCCCCAGTGTGCCTGGCCGCGCTGGCCGGGAGCCATGGCCGCCTCTGGAGTGAGGCCGGCAGCCCTGGAGTCTGTTTGGAGAGGCAGGTGTCGGGGGCTTGTTGGTGTCCTGCGTGTTCACTTTGGGGTGTATCGGCTTGAATTTTTCATGTGTGCCCTCATGAAAAATTAAACCAGAACGTTCTTACCCTTTCGCGGTGCTCTCCATCAGCGGTTTGATAAGGAACATGCGCTCCAAGGAGTGAGGAGCCGCCCGTGATGTGCTCAAGACGCGTGAGGAGCTGCAGGCGAGAGGAAGCTGGGCCCCTTGAGCTCCGCTCCCCCCCACCCCGCCTGTGGGCTCTGGCTCAGGACCTGCTGAGCGGGAGGGGGGCAGTGGGGGGCCTGGCAGCTCCAGGCAGAGCGGGTCCTGTGACGGCCATGAGCCGCCGGAAGGGCTGGGTCTGTGAGGTCTGTGACCTTGGCGTTCAGTGAGCGACGCAGCAGGGACAGCCAGGGTCCTCCCAGCAAGCAAGGGGCCTCGTGTGCTGCCCTCTCCTCACGTCTGCGCCGAGTCCACAGGCTGCCCGCTGGCCCCCCAACAGCAGGTGGCATTTCCCTTTCAGTGGGCCATGACCGATTGCCCACGTGGCAGGCAGAGTAACGGCCCTCTAAAAATGCCCCCTCTGAGTCCCCAGAACCTGGGTGCACGTTGCCGCACGTGGGAAGCGGACTTTGCAGGTGTGGTCCAGTTAAGGATTTGGAGACGGGGGGTTATCCTGGATGATGCGCATGGCCCGGGGGCTCCGCAGAAGAGGCAGGCAGGAGGGCTGGAGACAGAGAGATCCGGCTGAGAGAGACTCGTCCGTCCGCTGCTGCTGCTCGGGAGGCTGGAGGCGGGAGGGGCCGCGGTCAGGAGTGGGGGCTGCCTCCTTGGGGGGCGAGGCAAAGGATGGGGTCCCCCCACACATGCGTCCGGGTCCCGGACAAACACCAACAGCAGAGCGACGCAGATGCAGGTGAGACAGATAAAACGACGTGTCATAGGGGTTGGCTCGTGTGATTACGGAGGCTGAGCAGCCCCACGACCCGCCACGTGCAAGGCCACGCACCAGGTGGCGGTCTCACTCTGGCGGCGTCCAAAGGCCCCGAGAATCGCGGTGTTGACGACACACGTCCCCGCCAGGTGGTGATGCGTCCCAGCTGGAGAAGAGGAAGAGGAAGCACACCCACCCTCCCTCCCCCCACCGTGTGCTCTGCTCGGGCCCACCCACTTCTCCACTCCGCCTGCTGGTCTAGACGCGGGTCTGTCCCGAAGACGCCCTCCCGGACACACCCAGCTCCCTGGGCGACCCCTATCCTAGTCAATGTGACAGGAAACTAACCGTCACACTCTAGGCCCACAGCTTTATTTTCAGCTCAGTGAGACCCATTTGACCTCTGGACTGTGAGCAGGGACCAGCGCTGTGAGAAGCCGCTGAGCTGGTGGAGCAAAGGGAGAGGCAGGAGGAGGAGAGAGCCCCACTGTGATGGGCGGGGGGGCCCATCAGCAGCCCCGGCAGATGGGGGCGCTCTCGAGCTGAAGCAGACCATTAGCACCGCCCCCCCCGTGTGGGGCTGGGACGGCTGGGCCCTCACACCTCTGCGTCCTTCGGTCACCAGGCGGGGCTGCATGGGCAGGGTGTGACCCCTGACCCCCGGTGAGGAAGTGCTCAGCCTCACGCTGAAGGGCCAGCGGCCGACCAGCAGCTGTTGGGCAGGGGGGCAGGGTCAGCCCACGCACACCCGGACCAGCTGGGCTCCTGTTTCCCGCAGGCAAGACGGAGATGATGACGTTCCTGCTGGTCTGGCGCCTTGCGGGGTTGAGCGGGGGACTCCAGGGAGTGCTTCAGCACAGTGGCTGCGGTGACCTGAACACACGAACATGCGTGTCTCCGGCGCAGGGGTTTCTGAGGTGGGGCCTGCGGTGAGTCCTGAGGGTGGAGCCCCCAGGAAGAGGCCAGAAAGCCAGCTCCCTCTCCTCCTACCACCGCAAGGATGAAAAGAGAAGGTGGCCTCCCCGGGACCCAGGCGTGCTGGCACCCCGAGCCCAGACCTCAGCGTCCTGACCGTGAGAAATCAGTGTCTGTAGAAAGCCACCCAGTTCACAGTGTTTTGACGTAGCAGCCTGAGCGGACGCAGACACCCGCCAGCATGCAGTACATGTTAATGAACGTGAATGAACTAACCCTGCTCATTCCTTGTCACTGCCCATTGGTGTCACGGCGTGGCTGCTGCTGCTGCTTTCCAGCGGCCAAGCCTGCGCTGTCCGGGAGCCCTCTCTCCACCGTCGGCACTGTCTAGAAGTTCAAATGGCCCAACTTCAACCTGGGAAGAAACGCTGGGCAGTGGAAGCTTTTCATCCTCCCAGCGCCGGCGTCGGAAGCACATGCATAATTTAAAAACAGTGTATTTTCAATTATTTTTGAGTTTCCCCAACAAGGGGACGTGGTGCGCGTGGATGTTCCGTGCAAGCAGGTGGTCATTAAGACCTTCCTGTGTTGACACTTCCGTCAGCGCGGCAACTAAATTAAATCTTCTTCGCGGTAAATGAGACCTCTTGGGGGAAATATCTTTAAAAAAAGATTGGAGCGGTTTTCCAGCAAATAGGAAAGAAAGAAAGAACGGAAGGGAAGAAAGCAGTACAGGCTTTGATTTCACGGCGGCCGGGGAGTGGAAACCACGGCTTCTGTCCTGCTAAGAGGAGGGCCATCCCGGGCTGGAGAGGCAGGGGTGGGGACACGCGTGCTGTGGCCTGCGTCTGCACTGTGATCTCCCCGAGGCTCGGCTGACACGGAGGCCCTATTGACTGTGTAACCAAGAGCATGGGGCGGTGTTGTCTGAAACACCAGATGTCTGTTCCGATGTGATCTCGTGGCCACAGAATCAATGCGGGTCCTTGCAGGGTGTTTTGAAACGTCTCCTGTGAATGACAAGACCAATGGCCGGAGGAGTCAGAGGTCAGTGGCACCTTGGTGGAAAGTCAGGGCAGACCGGCTTGGTTGTCCTGGATGACGGACAAGTTCGGGGGCCGATTTCCTTCTGGCTCTCAGGCTCGCCGTCCGTACAGCTGTCACATCGCAGCCACGGAGGCCGACCCTTCAGGCCGAGCACGGCCCTGGCCCTGGCCATGGCACTTGACCCCTCGTCTAACTCCTGCACCCAAAAGTGTTTCATTTCCTCTGAGTCACATTCCAACCCCAGCACCTGACTCTAGAAAGCTCTGCTTGAAACGTCTGGGGAAGTAATTCGGTGGAACGCAGCGGTAACCAGTGCGTTGCCTCAGCAGGGTCCTGTCTTCCGCCTTCTGCCCCGGGGAGCTCGAGCATGCCCAGGTGCCTGTTGCCACGGCCGTCACCTCTGAGAGCCCCCTGTCCTGGGATGAGGTTGTGACATGGCCACAGAGGGGCACAGAGCGGAACCACTCCAACCACATGATTCATGGGTGCAGACGTCCTCAGTGTGAAGGTTACACATCATGGGAGTGTCCCGAGGAGAGGGAGAAGAGTGCCCTCCGGACCTTCCCTCCCGGGACCTCCTGCCCTCAGGGGGCTGGGGGGCACACACCAGCCCTGAAGGTGTGAGTCTGTCCTCAGAGTGCAGTCCTGACTCCTCAGCGTCTCCACAGAGTGAAGCCACAGATACCTGCACGCGCGCACGCACACACACACACGTCTTTTGTATACAATCGGGAAGGACAATGGCGTCTCTCTCTGGGTTTTTAGTAATACCTTGATGTTAGCGATCAGTGGTTCTCACCCCTGGGTGAGTTCTGCCTCCCTCCGCGGAGGACATTTGGTGATGCCTGGGGACCTAGTGGTTACAACCTTGGGTGGATGCTGCTGTTATCCAGTGGGCGGGGGCCAGGGATGCTGCTCACCTTCCACAGTGCCCAGGACGGCCCCTGGCAGAGGCCCAGAGGCCCCCAAGGTCCTCGGTGCTGATCTGAGACACTGAGGGTGGTGGTGGTGCTGATGGCGTGGGTGCTCACTGGCCAGGCCCCTGTGAGTGTCAGGTGCTTTCTAGGTGTTTACAACAGCAGTGCGACCCCGGGCATCCTGGGACGCCTCCCTCTGACGTGCCAGTGGCCAAGGGTTCAGGCCGGAACAAGGTCCTTGCTGACCGTGGGCCTGCCACGTTGTCACGGGCCCCTCTTTCCAGGCTGTCCCCCATCAAGAACGGGTTCGCCTGTCCTGCTGGTGCCGGCACAGCACACCATTCCTCTCCACTCGTGCCCCAAGCAGGCGGTGCCACCAGCCAGACTGCAGCCTCCGCTGGGGGAGGACCCACGTCCAGGGGCCCTCAGCACAGAGCTGAGCGGCGGCGGGCACTCAGAGCAGGTGTGTCGGACGAAGGCACAGCGGCAGCGTCTATCTCTGCAGATGCCGTTATTGAAACATTCCCGCCCCATCTTCTTCCGGCCCTGTCTTCGTTGTGGACAGAGGTCGTCAGTCATCTCCCAGCCTCAGTGTCCAGAGCGGCCTGAGTGCAGGAGTGAGCGGGCCTGACGGGAGGGAACCAAAAAGGAATTTCCTCCCGGTGTCCGAAACACACAGAAGCCAGCAGGCACAGAGACAGGGGGGCGTCGAGGGGAGCGTCGAGGGGAGATTGATTAGACACTTTGAAATAGAGAGAAATGTATCTCTTCTCCTGACGGGAGAGGCCGTCGCTGGTTGCCGGATATTCATATGCCATCTGTGTCCCAGCAGACGTCCTGGGAGCAGAAATTAATCCATCAGCTTTCTGCGTGGCGGCCAGCGCTGTCAGCTTCCTTGTCCCTGGAACACCGGCGGCGCAGAGCGGGGGTGAGCAGCCACGCAAACAGAGGCAGGCCCCGGGCTCCAGGTGCCCGAGCAGATTAACCTGATTATTGATTCGCCGGCTTGTGAATTAATGAGTTATCCCTATTAATTATGTGCGGGGCTTCATAAACAGCCTCCTCGGAGTTCCTGGTGATGGAGTGAGCTCAGGGGAGAGCAGAGCGGGGCTCAGTCGCAGGCAGAGGCTCGGGGTCTCTGGGGACCTCGTCTCCCAGGGGACGCCTCTGTCTTACCCACACTCGCAGGACTGTGGGGGAGTCAGGCCGGGCTGTTTCTGCTGGGCTGTCCCTCGGGCTCCCACTCTGCTTCCTTTGGTGGCTTTCAGGGACGGCTGACCCTACGTCTGAAACCTCTAGGTGGTCAGAGGGTTCTCTGGACAAGAGCGGCCCCGAGACCTTGGATGCACAGAGTAGGCACCTCTTCTGTGCACCCCCAAGGTGGCCCCTCCAAGGCGCTGAAGCGCCCCGTGGTCTCTCCATTGTGTTAACAGGGGCCTTTGGAGAGTGCAGCCTGCAGCTGAACCCTCTCTGCCTCCCTGGCGCCTGCAGAGGCTGTTGTGGGTCAGGGCCTCACTGAGGGTCGGTCCAGTCGGCCAACCAGGTCCCTGGGGCTGAAAAGCCTC
This sequence comes from Tonatia bakeri, assembly GCA_004024845.1. NCBI lineage: Eukaryota > Metazoa > Chordata > Mammalia > Chiroptera > Phyllostomidae > Tonatia > Tonatia bakeri. The sequence continues at coordinate 247,638 of PVIA01001467.1, read as the reverse complement.
CCTCTGTGCTGCCAGCCTAGGGGTGGGGCTGATGCCTCTGGGGGGTGCACCCTGGCAGTGGGGATGTCCTACTCCCAGAGAGGGGATGGTCCCTGGATCCCCGCCCTCTCTGGGTGCTCCCCCCAGCCCAGCCTGCGGCCTGCAGGGCCTCCAGCCCCTGCGAGCAGCCACCCGGCCCCTGCACCTGCTCCCACCTCTGACCCCCATCAGGCATGTCCATCCACATGGGACCTCACCCGCTGACCTAGCCTTTCCCACCCAGACTTGCAGACTGTGGGATGGTTCATGCAAGTGGGTCGCATGCTTCTCTGCTATAAATATGTCCCCGCTTTAAAAATGCATTTGTGCATGTTGCCATAAAAAGTTGGGAAACAAAGACAAATAGAAGTGGGTGATGGGTGCTGCATCTCGAAGCAGGAATTCTGAAACAACAGGAAATACAGTTACAGCTCCTCACATGCTAAAGCGCTACTCGCAACACCAGGAGCCCGAAGAGGCAGTCCAGAACGGGACCCCCGAGACCGACCGAGTCCTCTCCAGGGAAAATGGTGAAATTCTCGCAAAGAAACAAGAGAAGACCGAGGACTCCAGCAGGTGCCCCATGTTCGTGGGCAACGGCTCGATGTTCTGGTTCGCTGGCCCACTGTGCACCAGGCACTTCCAGGCCCTGGGCGCTAACTGGGCACCGGAGTCATGCTCAGTGCAGCTCACCGAATGACGGCTGGCAGATCCCGCGCCAGGAAGTCACACAGAGGAAAAACCAGAGCCGAGGGGAGGAAGCTGCGCGGTGCAGGGTGGGACACTCCTGGAAGGACCGCCCCCCAGTGAATCCCGGTCCCGTGACTGTGAGCAGAGCCCCAAAGGCAGTGAGGGCATGTGCCAGGAGGCCTTTGGGGAAATCGTTCCAGACAGAGGACAGAGTGGCACTCACGCCCCAGGAAGGGGCGGGCTCGCCTGCGGGAGGGGAGCGGGTGGTGCGGCGGGAGTGTGGAAGTGGGGGGGTCGGTGGGATTCGAGCGGAAGGCACACTCAGCCCTGTGGGCGTGGTGAGGAGTTGGGTCTCACAATCTAATGTACGTTTTAGGCAGATGCTCTGGGTCTGTGTGTCCGCAGGTGGAAGGGGCCAGGTGGGGACCTGGAGTCCATTTGAGGCCGTGGTGCAGGCTGAGGGCACCCAGGGTGCTGTGCTGGGGGCGGCAGGGACGGTTGGGGTGCTGTGCTGGGGGCGGATGCTGCGTTTGCTTTGAAGGCAGAGCCGACAGGACCTGCTAGTGCGTTGTCCATGGAGCGAGAGAGAAAGCATGTGGCCCAGGACGAGCCACAAGTCTTGGGGCGAAGAGTGTTTCTGTTGCCTGAAAAGGACGAGACCATGGGTGGGCAAGTTCATGTAGGAGGAAGGGTACCGGGGTTCGGTTTGGACCCTGCAAAGTTTCGGGGGGTGATGAGAGCCATCACATTGTTAGTTGCCTGTGACATTCTGGTGCTGGAAGGAGGGGAAGGCTGAACATAAAAACGGACTCATCAGAGAGTGTTGTAGGTTGTATTTTAACAGACAAGTCCCCTCGACAGAGGTCCTCAGAGACTGGTCATGGGACCTGTGGCATCAGCACCCCCAGGAACCTGCGAGAAATGCACATTCCAGGCTCCCTCGACCTCCAGAGCCAGGAGCTCCATGGGTGGGAGCCGAGGTTGCGAGTGACAAGTCCTCCGGGTGAGGGAGCGGGGGCCGTCGCTGCCCTCGGGACTCGGTGTGCACGGAGAAGAAGGCTGGTGTGAGCACTGCGCCTCGACACCTGTGGAGGCCCCGAGGCCAGGCCCAGGCGGTAAGAGGGAACCAGCCCCGGAGACGAAAAGGAAAAGCGAGTGGGGGAACCCTAGGAGGGTGGACATTCTCCCCGAATCAAGGTGCAGGTGCAGGGTCCTCCTGAGCAGATCCTTAGGAGCTGACGGAGTGTGACAGCCGATTCTAAGAGTCAGAAACCAGAGCGAAGAAGGGGCCAAGGTGGACAAAACGTTCGAGGGGGAGCCGCCAGTGGGGCAGACCCGCAGAAGCCCCCCAGCCAGAGCAGATGTGTGAGACGTGGCCGCTCACACCCGTGGAGAGAAGGCAGGCTTGCTAATAGCCAGCGTGGGAGCCGCCAGCTGGACATGTGGAAAAGGGTATTTTTAGACGCCTGCCGAGCACCACACACGAAGATGCATTCTGGATGGACGGAAGGCCGGCGGGCGGGAAGCAAACGTCTGAAAAGAAGATGCAGCGCCCTGCCTCCACCTCCCTGGGACGGCACAAACACCCGGGGAGAAAAGATCGACTACAACAGAACTTGAAATATTTAAACTGCGAAAGCCAATTTTGCAAATTGGGAGAAAGTCTTTGTAACATGCACCTGGCACAGACTGATACTCAAAATATTCAGGATGAAAAAAATGATGATTTTCTTAAAAACGATACAGGAAAAACAAGAGCCTGGCAAAATATTTCAACGGGAAACCCATGGGGAGGAGCCCCGAGTGTCCCACGCACACAGGACGTGGGACGCTGGGCTGGGGACAGGAGGAAGGCGGGAAGCAAGCCATCAGAGCAGAAGGCTGCCCTGGCCAGGCAAAGGGGAGCGAGGGCCAGGCCGAGCTGTGTCAGCTCGCTGCTCCTCTAGGAACTGAGTGCCAGCGAGGAGCAGCTTGAAGCAACAGCAACACACGACCTTCCTGGAGCCCAGCCTTGCTGTGGGAAGGGAGAGGGAGGGGGAGGGGGAGGGGAGGGGGGAGGGGAAGGCTCTCCCCCGCCCCGAGACCCCATGGGCTTCCAAACTCCTCTGCCCGTCCAGGCCACTTGCCTCCTCCCTCCCTCTCTCTCTTCTTCTCCCTCTCTCTCTCTCCACACACACCCACCAAGCCAGAGCCATGTGAGCACACAGCAAGAAGGTGGTTGTCTACAAGCTGGGAACCAGGCTCTCACCAAGACGCACTGGCTCTTGCACCCTCGCCCCCCAGTTCATGCTCAGGAGACCCCGCCCGATGCGCAGGCCCACTTCCAGATGAGAAGCCCGGACTCGGAGAGGACGGAGCCTGGCCTTGGACAGGACAGGTAAACTCTTCACTCAGCCCGAAGCCACAGTTCTCCCCACGGACCGTGCAGAGCCTAGGAAACAGAGCTTCCCGGTCCCACCTGGCCCCAGCGGGCTGCTGCAGCCTCCTGGTCCCTACTGTCAGAGGGAACACGGGGGGAGGGAGACAGGGGAGGTGATGGGGGTGCCCAGCACCCTGCTCGGCAGGAGCAGAGCAGTGGTCACGGGATTTCTGTCCCATGGGCGCCCTGCTTCTCCCTTGTGGGGGGCTGGGGCGGGCTGTGCGTGAGGCCGCACACACTGCTGGTGTGCACACACTGTGGCGGTGAGGTCCGCTCTGAGTAGGCTGATGACATGCGTGTGCCCTCGGACACAGCCTTCTCATGGACGGCCCGTGCTGCTGGGCCCTGACCGCTGGGTCCAGTGACCCGCCACGCTCTGGCGGCGAGTCTGTGGTCAGAGGGAATGGAGCTGCCTGCCGAACAAAATTCACAAATCATGCCCATTCTGAGTGGCTTCTTCAGAGTGGTCTGCGTCTGCAATCTGGCCATAACTAAGCCTGGGCTTTGGGGGGACTGTTGGGCCTTCCAGTGCTGCTGGCAGCTGCGAGGGGGTCAGCACGCCCAGGCCCAGCACACGCAGGACCCGCGATCTCCTCGCTTCGAACGGCAGGGGTGGGGATGCAGAGAGCACCGTGCCGACAAGATGGGGTCCTGCTCCCGGGGGTTTGGCGCCATTCAAACCAGCTCGCACATGCTCACGGGCGCCGGTCTAGGCTGGACTCGGGAGAGAACATGGTGAACCTGAGGGGCAGCCCGGGCCCCTCACCGCCCAACTCGGGGGGCCAGGAATTTAGGGCGTTGGCCGAGTGTCACAGATTAACTCATTCTCTCATTCATCACTCACTCACTCATTCATGCCTCCACTCACTCATTCATTCCTTCATTCCTTCACGCACTCACTCATTCATTCCCTTACGTCTTCATTCATCACTCATTCACTCATCCACTCATTCATTCATCATTCACTCACCCACTCACTCATTCATTCATCACTCACTTAGTCACTCATTCACGCCTCCACTCATTCATTCCTTCATTCCTTCACACACTCACTCATTCATTCCCTTATGTATTCATTCATTACTCATTCACTCACCCACTCATTCATTCACTCACCCACTCATTCACTCACCACTCACTCATTCATTCACTCATTAATTCATCACTCATTCACTCATCACTCACTCATTTACTCATCACTCACTCATTCACTCATCACTCACTCATTCACTCATCACTCACTCATTCACTCATCACTCACTCATTCACTCATCACTCACTCATTCACTCATCACTCATTCATTCATCCTCTCACGCACTCATCCATCGTTCAGCTGCAGCATCAGTGCCCACACTGTTACAGGGCAGGACCACAAGTGCTCTAAGAATCAAGTCCCTTCAGCGAGGGCAGCAGAAAAAAGCTTCCCATACATTCTTCCTCTGTCTCATTTCACAACCATTTCTGCTCCCAGGCTCCGGGCTCTGGCCATGCTGGACTTTGGGCCCCTGTACATCAGCCTGCTTTTGTTGACCCCTGCATCGTGCCCCCGGCCTTGGCAGAGGAAGCCCAGGCTCAGACTCCAGGACTCAGGCCTGGGAAAATGGTGTTCTCACACCTGGTGAGAATGACAGGTGGCATTAGAAGCCCAATCTTTTGAAAATTAGGCCCTGATGTGCCGACTCCACAGCACCCTCCTCTCTGAAGTGTAAATGATTTGGCGTCTGGCTTTAGAAGTTTGGGCTGCACCGCAGGTCAGCAGCCCAGACCTGTGGGACCTCCTGGCATTACAGGGTGGGTGGGGTAAGACCCTCCAGCAGTAAACATCCGTGACTCAGGTCCCTTCCACTGGTCTCCAGGGGGAAGGCGTGGCAGACCAGGCGGGCCCCAGAGGGACAGGGACAGGGACAGAAGCAAGGCATGACATGTCAGATCTAGCCCACTGCAGGGAAGACTTCTGACTGTAGAAGAGGCAGGTTCCCATCCTCGACTGTGACTTTGGTGCCTGCCCAGTGTCACACTCTCTCCTTCCCACCAGGAGCCCGGGGCCTGGGGCCGGGAGCTGTCCTCTACCCACCTCACTCAGTCAGGACCCAGGATGTCCATGAGAATCTTCGGGGCCCTGCCCTGAGGTTCCATTTCCTTCCTCCTCGTGGTCGGGGATCCGCTGGGCCACTTAGGTAATGGCATAAAGTCCTCTTGGACATAATTTCTTCCAGAATAAAAAGATGATTCGTTTAGAGGAAACGTTATTAAATAACTGGCCGAATTTGGGGAAATGCTGTGTGGGAGTTATTTTTTCTTTCCTCTGATTTTGTTTTGAAAAAAACGTGAACAGAATAAAAAGCGTGTGAGGAGGTCCTACTTTTTTATCATGGAAAGGATTCATTTGAAAACCCAGACTTTCCCTCGGCCCGGCAGCTGAAGTGACAAAGGACTCGTGACGTGAGGGGACGGATGCTGAACGCGGAGGAGGAGGTGTCAGGCAGGGGTTAAGGGGTGGACGATCTCTTGTGTCAGGACTTAAGCAGCTAAGGATGCAGCTCGGAGCCAGAACACCAGCCTGAGGACAGCCCCTGGAGAGGGCGTGATGGCCGTCGTGGCAACAGAGGCAGAGGGCGGGGAGAAGCATGCAGCAGGCCGGGCGCTCTGGGTGAACAGCGGTATCAGGGTCCTGGGGGCGGGTGCAGGGGCAGGAGCTCCCACGGTTGCCTGTCTTTGGATCTAGGAAAACCGCCCCCCCAGCCCCACACTCTGCACGAGAGTGAGTGGGGGTGGCTTTTACTCGAAGGGAGGCCACGTGCCTGGTTCCAGGGACCCGTGGGCGGTGTGACTGAGAGGAGGCCTCCCTCTTCCCTTCTGTGGAGCGTTATTTTAAAAATATTTGTTCCACTTACAGTCACCGGCCATCTGCCCGTGCAAACAACCAGCAGCCCTGAGAAACCACGCTCGCCCAGCACTGAGTGTGAGGGGAGTGGGCAGTGAGGGGACCGGTGGGGACCTGGGCATGGGCCCTTCAGCCTCACTTGTCCAGAGATGCCGTGAGGGGGGCTATGTCCGCCCGGTGCACTGCGTCAGGAGAGCCCGCCTGCTTCCTTTCCTGCCTGGTGGTTTGGGCACAGGGGAGGGTGTGTCCCCGGTTTGCAAATGGCAAGATCTGCAACATGTCCGCCTCTACCGTCACTGCCCGTGGGGAAGTCTCTGTGGCACAGGTGCTGGGAAGAGAGGACGGGATCCAGGATGCTGTGCTTCTAGCCTGGTCCCTCTGTGTCCTGCAGGGCAGCCTACAGGGACATTTCAGTGGAGATTCTGTCATGCTGGTAACCCTGACATTGACTGGGGACCCCTCCCCATTCCGACAAGGGCAGGCCTGACATTCTGCTCGGACAGAGTCCTCCCTCTCACTGGCAATGGCTGATTAGACCAGCCTGGATAATTGACACTTGCACGTCCAACCGGGTCAGAATTACTCACTGCAGAGGGCATAACACCCACAGAGAAATGGAGGTGGGCACCCACACCCACAGCAGACCCAACAAGACCGAGACAGAGCATCAGAGAGCAGCACAGACAGACGCCAGGAGACAGACAAACGGGGACCATGGTCTGACGGAGCAGCAGGGCTGGAAATGTGCTGGCCTGGGGCTGCCAGCTGCAGGGACAGGTCTGTGCTGGAGGACAGAGCTCTGGGTGCCACATTTTGACCTGTTCTCATGTGCTGTCCCTTCTCATAATTCAGACGTGTCACCGCGTCCCGTCCCCTTAGGGAGCAGCTCCCAGCCAGCGCCATCCACGGAGACCCACCTAGTCCTCGTCGACCCCATCACTGGGCTTTACCTGCGTCTAAGCAACACCTCTCCGAGGTCATCTCATGTGGCTGTTTCTGCCCCGCTTCCCGCTCCAGAATCTGAGAACTGAAGGGACTGAAGCCAAGTCGGTGTCTTAGCGTCTGTCCGGGGAATGAACTGGGGGCCACGGAGGAGAGCGAGGCTCGGACCCCATCAGGGACACTCGGGTCGGTGGGGCAGGAAGGAGCGGAACGGAGGATGACGTGCGTGTGCGGCCAGAGGGAAGGGGAAGTTTGCCGTGACTGAAACGAAAAGGGGTGCATTTCGGGCAAATGCGGACTCCGCTGATAAAGACGCGGAGACCAAGAAACTCAGCAGTGTGCAAGGGGATCAGAAGGACCCCCAGTCCCTGAGATCTGCGACAGACAGGGTGGCCGCTGGCCTCCTCCGGGATGGTGAGCGGCAAGGCTGTGCCGTGTGTCTCGCTGAAGAATTGGAACACTGTCCTGCAGGCACCGAGGAGCCATTGGATCTTTGATCTTGGACATGACATCACATGACCAGTGTGTTTTATGAAAAAATAACGCCACAGCTGTTGCAGAGAGAAGCCCACATGGGCGGACGACCCTCTGGAGGCCCCTCCGACAGCCAGGAAAAAAGAGCTGAGTCAGTGGGGGGAGGAACGGAGGGGGTGGGGTCCCGGCAGGTGGAGGAGGGGAGTCAGCCAGCTGGTGACTCACAAGAGGTGGCTGAGGGCCGGGGGACTGGCAGAGCTCTGTCTGAGGGCATCAGCGGGGAGACTGGGGATGCAGCGGTGGTCCCGGTCGGTTGGGGAATGAGAGTGTCTTTGGAGGGGACCAGGAGGGGACGGGTTTGGGTCTCCATGGGTGCTTTGGAAGTCCCTGCGGGAGACACAGACGGGGGTGGTCACAGGGCCGTTTGAAGTAAGTGCCCGTGTCGGATAAAAACCGGCATCGCCCAAGATCCAGACTCGGGAATTTGCAGTAGGAAGCTCTCTGCCGTCTTCACGCAGTGAGAGAAGATGGCCCGGGGGGAGAGGGCAGGAAAGGACAGCGGATTCACTCCTTCGTGTGTTTCCCTAAGGCAGACACCCCCGGATTTGCTGCCTCCCTTCCGGCTGGTGATTCTTTCCTGCAACTTCCCCTGCTTGTTCAGGGAGCATGCCACAGAGAAGACGCTTAATTAAATGTTTCCAAGGGAGCCAGGCTGTTTTCGATGGCAGCCCCCCACTCTTCTGCAGGACGCTGCGGTGGCCGCTTTCTCTCCCACGCTGTTTGGGCCGTATCTGGTGCGCCGCCTGCCCCTCGGCGGGTGGCCGGCGAGCGGTGAGTGTTAGGGGGTGGGAACTGTGTGCGTCCATGACTCTGTGCCGCTCAAACACCTGCAGCTACTGGATTCCATAATGTCAGTGTTTTAGGGTTTAACGAAAGCACTTGTTCTTCCTTCAGAGTACAGCCTTGGGTCGGAATCTCAGGCTGCAAACGGAATGGTGAAAGCAGTTTCCTCTGATGAAGGTAAGGGGGCAAATCGCGTTCCTTGAGCCCCCCCCCCGCCCGCCTGCCTTGCATCACGTCACATGCGCTGGGTAAATGCCCCGACAGGGCGGGGGGACCGAGGAAACCCCCACGGCTGGCCACTGACTCCGCGAGTGGGCGGCTCACAGGTGTTTGTCCCTCTGGTTTGATGACACACATTTCCTTTCAAAAACGCTCTGACGATGCTGCAATGCTTGTGAACACACATGGGAAACCTCTCTGTCTGTCACCGCCTCCGCCTCTCACCAGAACAGGGTCCAGTCGGACCCGCGCAGCGGGCCCAGCACATTTCGCCTCTGGACCGACTGTGTCTGGGACTATGGGTGGGGGCCGCCCTCGTCCAGAGGACGCCCGGTGAGACACGCTTTGGGACCTGCTGGGTCTGTCTGAGACTTGCTCCTGGTGGGTCTATTTGCCTGAAAGGATGTGTAACTCAAACCCTAGGTTGTTTTTATCATTTCTTTTATTTCAAAAACGCCTTTTATACTATGAGTACGACACCCACAGAAATGAGTAAAAAATTTAAATGTATGTCTTAAGAATTGGTCACAAAATGACCACCCAGGACACTGCCACCCGGACCAAAAACACAGACTATGGCTGCCCTCGGGGAGCCCCACCCCCAGGGGTAGTCCCCCCCCATTTCCGATAACTCCCATCTTCCCCTGCTTTAGAGGTGCGGCATTTGTCACAGAGCTGGGTACCTTACAGTTTAGTTTTTCGATGAAAGGCCCTGCTCTGTGGGCGTCCCTTTCATCCCGGCTGCTTCTGCTTGAGGGACACCTGAGACGCCTCTTTGGTGACGGGCTTTATGCATAGATGCAGGTGTTGTCCCCACGTCACTGACGGTTGCTACTATTTGGTCGAGTGTAGAACTCTGACCTGACAGTTTTTCCTTCCCAGCCTTTGCCGCCTCGACCTCGCCGTCCTCGGGCTTGTGTTTCTGGGGCCGAGAGGCGTCAGCGCACACTGTCCTCTTGGGGAGCCCCGACTCTTTCCTCTGGGTGTTTTCCAGAACTGAGACGCAACACACAAACAGCCACCTTTGCCTCTGGCTATCAGGAGTGTTAGTACAAGGTGCCCAAGTGTGTGGTTGTAAAGCCGCCATAGGTGGGTGTGTGCACCCCGCAGGCCCGTGACCCGCGTGTCAGCTTGGGGAGTTCTCCCCAGGACGCAGGTGCCCTGCCCGGTCTCCGCTCCATCCTCCCGGAGTTCCACGCCCCAGCCCTGCGCTCAGTGCCCTCACGGCCTCTTGCTCCCCGCTCCCCACGTTCCATGATTTGTCCTCTGGGACTGACTCTCAACCTTGCCCTCCGACCTGTCTTTCACCTCACTAACACGCCCCACACCCAGCCATGGCGAGTCCACGCACCATGTTTTTCTGCCCTCCGATTTTCCGTCGCTCCTGCAAAAACCAACAGTCTGCAGGGCCTTCGCAGACGTGCTCAAAGGCTTCCCCTTCCTTGAACGTGATGATGTCACAATTTTGTTTCTGAAGCCCAACAAGTCCAGGTTCTGGGCCCCCTCGGAACGGGCTCGTTTCTGGTGCTTTCTACGGGACCGGTACACGCTGTCTCGCCGACTCAACTGCCTGGTTGTTCTGCCCCGTGGGGCAGACATGGCGTACTTGCAACTGCTCTCAGAAATGACTCAGGCCCCGGGCGATACCATTTCGGTTTGCTATGGCAACTCGGGGTCAGTGTGACGGGGATAATTAGCAGTGGACCTGCAGAGGTGGTGGCCTGCCGACTCCTGGTTTGCCTCGGTGGCCACGGAGGACGAGCGTCCCCCAGTGTTAGTCCGTCCACCCTGCATCTTGTCCCTGCCACTCTCCCTGTCTCGCGGCCCTTTGGCTGCACCCTCGTGGGGTTTTAAGGGGCTGAGTGCTTCTGCAGCTGTCCTGGGCTTTAGGGCTCATGTTACCTCAGCCTGCTCTTTTCTAAAAAGATCATCTACTCATTAATAAACATCTGTGGAGGCCTAGTACGTGCCAGACTCTCTTCTAGGTGCTGGACGTCCAGGGATCAGCCAGAGAGAGGAAGGGAAGCTGCGCCCCTGTGGCCTCTGCGGTCCAGCATTCTGAGTTTCAGTGAGCTGGCCATCGGCCCTGAAGCTCCTTCTGACGGCAGATTCCAAATGCGTCCAGAAAATTCGACTGTGGTCCCTGGAATCGGCCAGTCTGACACAGTGAGCAGAGTCTTGGGAGGGTTAGGAAAGGCCCAGGGGACAGGCCTCTTCACGTGACCTACGGGGTGAGGCAGGGGAAGCCCGTGTGCCTTCCGGCCCCCGCCTCTGCAGTGCTGCACGTCCACCGCCACAACCGTGCTTCCTACCGGCCAGGCTTGCCCCACTTCCGGCCTCGCCATGGCGGGGGGGGGAAGGAGAGGGAGGGAGAGGCGGAAAGAGCTTAGCTAAGAACCACTTGAAAGGGAAACACCGTCTGCGGAGCTGAAAGCCAGGCAGCGGGCTGCAGGGACACCCCTGCATCCGGCCCTGGCCCCCGTGCCACGCTCCCCCTCCCTCCCTTCCAAGGTCTCAGATCCCAGCTCTTTGATGGACGACCGGCTGCGTCGGTGGTGACTTTTTGTTAGCTCAGACTCGAGTCCAGTGGGGAAAGGGACAAATTGGCTCTTTCATCAAACACGTGCAGTGTCAGATCGTGCGAACGGAGACCTTTCCCGCGGAAAAGCAGCAGGGCGTGTGTGTGAGCGGGGCCCACAGAGGAAGTGCCACTCAGCCGCTGGCGAGACACGGAGGCCGGGCCTACAGGAGCTGGGGCTGCGTCCTCTCTCTCTTCACGCTTGTTCCTAACTTGGTCTCTCCCTGGGGATGGCATGCAGGGAGAGGTGGGGTGACAGCGCTGCTAAGGACACCCTGCCCATCACAAGGGCAGAGGAAAGTCTGGGGGGGTCATGGCCCCAGGGGGTGCAGACGTGGGTCAGTAGAGGAAGGGGCTCTTTGGTACCGACTAGGGGGTGATCTTACTGGACATAATTTTGTGATGTAGGGCGGAATGGCCGCGTCACCAACCCTCTTTATTTTCTCTTGGGCTGAACGAGGAGCTCCTGGTGGATGCTGCCTGTAGCTTCGCCGAGGGCCAGTGGGCTCCCCGAGGAATAGTGGCCCCTGGGGGACCGGCTACCACCGAGGGCTGGGCCTCAAGTCCCAGCCCTCCCTTAAGGAGGTGACATCCTGTGCAACCGCGCTGACCACTGAGGAAGACGTAGAAGGGAAGAAACGGGCAGAGACATTCATCCACAAAAGAACGGACAGGTCCAGAGGCCGCAGGGGACACGGGGCTGTTAAAAAGTCCCGCGCCAGGAGCTCCTTCTTCGCCAGGGGCTCGGGCTGGCACAGCTCAGGACCACAGCGGAGGTGGCCCGGACACTCAGCTCGCGCTCGAGGACGCGCTCGCACGGAGCCACCAGTGTGAGGGCCCCGACTCCTGGGGTTCCTCCTGGGGTCCCGGGCGGGCACTTCATCGCGGGGATTGGAGGACGACACCACGCAGCCCCCAGACTCCCCTCTAAAGATGACCCAAGACCCCGAAATGAGCTGACGGAAACTGACTACAGGGAAAATCCATTTTAAAGATTCTGCACGATAAAAATCACCCTGAAGAAAAGTGAAGAAGGGAAATGAGAAACCGTGACACACGCTCACTGTTTCTGTCACCAAGGGCCCCTCCGAAACATACAGTCATGTCTATGAACACGGGTGCCTTTATTGTATTTGGATATGTATGTCCGTGAAGCAGCAAGCGGGGAGGGGCGGAGGCCGACGCCCGTGCGCAGCGGGTGCGTGGACGACCTGCCGCGTCACCCTCTGTGCTTTCCTGCGTGTCTGGAAGGCTCCTGACTAAAATTTAAAAACAAAAGTCACATCTTTTTGCCTACCACTTTTTAAACAAGCGTCCCCAACACACATGTACCTAATTTTCTGGACCGTCACTGGTGTTTTACTCAGCACGTTCCCAGTTGCAGGGGAGGAAGCCCAGGCCAGATGGCTTGTTTGCCAAAGAGGGAATCTCCTGGCTGCCGTTTCTGGAAGGTTCTGGGGGTTGCCTTGAGGTGGGATTGGATCGGGGGCCTGAACGATGCCCCTCCGGCCGGCCTGCGCCCTTCTCGGCAGCCCCCGTGGCGCGCGGGCAGCCTCCGGAGCAGTGGGTGGAGAGCCGGCTCCCTCGCTGACCTTGTCACCAGGAGTCAGACTTCCCCAGGAACTCAGAAAGAAGCAGGGGGCACCCCCTGGGTCATGTGACTCCACCCCCGCCCCCATCCAGTCCCTGCGCGTCTCATTGGCCCCGTGTGAGCGAACGTGGCTCCTGGGGTTGGGTGTGTGTCCACCTGCCTGCCCCGCGAACCTCCAGGTGGTGAGCAGCAGACAGATGGCTCAGCGAAGGGGAACTGAGGTCCCTTCGCCCTCTCTCAGAGGGGAGTGGGGCGGCAGGGGCAGGGGTGTCCAGGAAGAGACCCTCGCCCGGCCCCTGCCCATGAGCGAGGGCACAAGATGAGAAGGGCAGCGGGTGGCGGGGTCTCAGGGTCCCATGCTGGGCTCTGGCACCATGTTCCCGCCGTATGCGCGGTCCAGCGGGCTGCCCACCTCCCGGGACCTTGACGACACGCGTGTCTGGAGCCTCCGTGTTCATCTGCCTCCTCTCCCCAGAGCCCATAGCCCACAGCCCACTGTCCTCGCTGCCCTTTGTCAGGACGGTTTTTTCTGGGGCCATGTCCCTCATAGCAAGGCCCACATTCTGGAACGCTCCATCGTATCGTGTTGGGATATTTACTCCTTTAAACCTGGGCTCCCGTAACCAGCCGTTAGGTGGGAAGCATTGATTCATGAGATTGAAAACTCTTCAGCCAGAACCTAGCGTTTGCTTCTGATTTTCCTCACGGAGCCATGGAGAGGGGGTGGCCGCTGATCAGCTAATCATCGTGATGGATTTTGCTCCGTGGTTAAGCTGGTGGCCGCAGGACTTGCCATGTAAATGTGTTTCTCTGTCCCCTCGAGCTTCTCCTTAATGACTGCGGCCACCCCCAAGTGCACGCCCGGGTTGCTGCTCACCCTGGGGACTGCCGAGGGGCCACTTCCTAATGAGACTGTCTGTCCCTCGTTTGCCACCTGCTCCTCTTCTGGAAGGAAGAGTTTCCTTATTAACTGAGGAAGGTCGGGTTGTGGGTAAATGCTTAATTCTTCCCATTACCCACTTATTTTCAGAATAAGAAGTGGTTGTAATTGCCACTTTTAATGGTGGCTTTTTTTTTTTGGTTGCTTTCTCCATGTCACAATTTGGGTTCTCCACGGTCCAGTGAGGTGCAGAGTCGGGGTGCAGGACGTCCCTGGGAAGGGAAGGTGGTAGCCCTGGGTGGGGGGCACCGAGCCCCGGGTGGGGACTGAGGAAGCCCCGACCAGCGTGGAGCAGGCCAGGAGCAAAAGAGCCCTCGCCAATCAGGCTGGAGCCCCGTTTCCCTGAGCTGGGTTAGAATGGCCTGACATTCATGCCCCTCCCTCCCCCAGTGCCCCCTCCACCTGGAGAACGTGACCTTGAGCCGGCACTTCCCTAAACCCGAGGCGGATACTCTGGACTTCGAATCCAGTCTGGCAGGGGCGGCCCATCTACCACTTTCCCTGACTGCGTTTTCTACACCGTGTTTGTTTTGTATTTTAATAACATCATGAGCTCCTGTGTTTCGTAGTTATAATTTATAATAAAAGTCTGGGGTGCTAGAACAATCCCAATAAATGAAGTCGAATGATCCTGGCAGGTAACCAGAAAAGGCCACCGGCCTACCAGCTGTGGCTGGGAGCCCCACGGCCCCTGAAGGAATGGCACCCGCCAAACGGGGATGGAGCACGGGTGCCCTTGACCCCGAGGTGGCCTCGCGGCTGGACTCTCCCAGGAGACAGGGGATAGAGCGTGTGTGTTAGATGGTGAGTTCACTACCATTCTCTCTTCAAATTTAGCATGACAGAGTTTATTTCCTTGCCTTTTAACATTTTATACGTACATATATTTATATACATTTGCGCTAATCACATTAACACCGTGGCTTACTCTAAAAGATAAACTAAATGATGTCAAAATTACGATGCCAAAACTCCTGCGAACAATAAAACCGCCAAATGAATTTTTAAGAATCTCTGCGGTCCCTTCCGCCCTCAGAATGCGATCCTGGAGGACGCGGAGCGAGGCTGCTGTTTTCGGGGAATTACTCGAAACAATTTTCCTGTGTTATCCTGTTACCACTTTGATGTCGAATTCTGTCGCTTTGTTTCAGCTTGTTCCAGCCTGGGGGCTTGGTGCGTTTTCCCCTTTTGATTCACTTTTTTGAATATCTGAGGCATCTGCCAGCCTCAAATCATTCCAAATTCTTCTTGTGACATTTTTTCCCGCTGAGAGTTCCTTGTTCCTCCTTAGTTTGGGGGTTTCTAAGATGCACGTACTTACAAATTTCTGAGCTAGGCATGTTGATGCTTCTCCCTGGCGTGGCGGGGAGAAGAACGTTTCTCCGAGTGTGAGTGAGGAGCCTGCACGCTCCCGGTGCTGCTGGAGAGGCCGCTGTGGGGACCTGCGTGCACGCCCTCCCTCCCCACGCAGAGCCACCAGCGTGGCCTCACGTGGAGGGGATGGAGGGAGGGAGGACGTCCCCTCTGCTGAAGCACGGGGCTCTGGGGCACGCTCAAGGTCAGGGGGTGTCCATGCCACATTTGCCCCGGGCTCTGGATGAGCACAGCGCGGTGCAAACCTAGTTTCCCCAACTTGAACGCGACCGGTTCTCAGTGAAGGTCAGAATTGTCAAGCCCTCTCAGGACATCTTTGCTATGACTCCCAGGCCTCGAGATACCGGAACAGGGGCTGGCCACCTGCATGCCACTCAGGGAGGGGCCGTGTCTCCGAGGGTGTGCTTGTGGCAGGAGCCCCGTCGCTCCGGCCACGGTTCCCTGCTCCTCGGAGGCTCCCTCCGGCTGCCGGCTGGAAGGCACTGGCCTCGGGAGTCCTGTTCCCTCCCTGAGTGAACGGCCTTCTGCTTCCTCCCACGCTGTCTGTCCTGCAAACGAGCTTCTTCCCTGGCGTTCACTGCGCTGCACTCAGAGGGGGGACTGTCACCGGGCGTCCCACCTCACTGGGGGTCTGAGACGGAAGAGGCACCGCGGGCAGTCTGCAGAAGTCGGAGTGAAGCGAATACATCTCCGCTAACCGTGCCCCCGCACGAGGTTAAAGGGGAGCGAGCCGTGCCAAAACGTCCGCTCAAACACCTACTTTATCTGAGGCGTATCTTCGGTGACGCAGCGTGGGCGTGGAATAGCGTGCCTCTGGCTAGCTGCGCGTGGTTCCTCTCGCTGAGAGCTGTGCAGTGCATCCGTGCAACTGCACCCACACGTAATTCCACTGTGCCTCAGCTGAAAGTCAAAGGTCAGTGATAATGTGTATGTTTTCAGCTTGGAGTTTTAATTCAATCGACTCCTCTAAACTGAGCAAGCGATGCATAAACGTGTGTCTGCCTCCAACGTTCCGATTCTTCCCCAGAGAGAGAGACGGTGGGCGGGCAGGTGGGGAGCAGGGTCCACACCACCGGCGTTCTACCAGAGGCGGAGAATTACAGGTTCTGTCTCACATTCTGGCGGGTTTTCTCCCACCTCGTGTCAGGTTGCTAAACCTCATCCGGTGGCAGGGTAATGAAGCCGGGCTTGGGAAACCTCTCCCGCACTGTCGGGAGCATCCATCCCGGAGCCAGCGAGGACCATCGGCAGTCTTGGACCTCCGGCTGTAACGCTCGCGTTCTGGGGCGTGCTCCGATCAATGAGCAGCCGTGGAGGATCGAAGGCTCCGGTGATGAAATGCCGCCCCGTGAAGTAATTGGCTTCGTGGGTCTGCCTGGTGAGTCATAACCATTCCTCAGCAGCCGCGGCGCGCAGCCTGGGCCGCTCTGTGATTGGCCCAAGGGGTGCTCTCCATCAGGAAAGCGTGCTGTGCGGCGCCGTCGGGGAAAGACACAAACACTGCCGTCTCCATCGAACCAGGGTTCACCCTACACTCACCTCGCTGGGATCACAGATGCACCCCCAAACCCACGGCTGTCTTGCCGCCGAGGAGGCAGATGCTGTTGTTTCCTGTTTAGAAATCTCTCGGCTTCTGCTTATCGTTGGCCATCAGAATCCATGTGCATGTTGGGAAAAAGCAGTCGTGTGTCTGCTGTTTTTCTGTAAGGGGACCTCGACCAGTCCCTGAGCTGTGCAATCATCTTGCTCCAGCGTGTTCTGAGTGAGGGGTGGGGGGAGGGGACAGCCACCGTGGGACAAACACATGGGTGTCACTGGAAATCCTGCTGGCTGACGATTAACGAGCCCCGTGGAGGTGAAGGTGCCGCCCAAAAACCACAGAGATGGCACGTCTTTCCACCTCCCGCGCAAGACCCTGGAACAGCGGACAGTGGACACTGCTTCTGAGGACTTTAAGGTGAGACCTCATCTTCAAAGACTTTGCTCAAGGAAGATTACTCGAGCTGGTACGACACCTTCAGTATTTTAAAGTGTGGGTTGGTTCGGAGTCTACCGCTCCGACCGACGACTCAGCTGGAACACCGGAGTGGATTCGGTTCTGTGCACGTGGGCACAGAGACTGGAGAGCAGAACCTCCCCAGGTCGGGCCAGACAGGATCCACATGCAGGACCCCCTCTGGGGGGTTTTGTAGGAAGTGGTGTTTGCACTGGCCCCGGAAGGACGTCTGGGGACTCGGTGGCGGGTGGCAGCGGGAGGGAACTGCAGGGCACCAGGAGAGCCTGGGTGCGGGTTCAGGAAAGTGCGGATGGAGTGTGACTGCGAGTTGAAATGGCGCCATGACGAGGTCATCGCCTAGTGGGACCGTGGCGGCCAGGGCAGCCTCCTCGTGTTCCCCCTTTCCTTGTCCGGGAGCAGCGGCCCCCGGTCTGCTGTGGTCAGACATGAAATGAAAGGGCTGGAGGACGAACAATGGGTTTTGCATGAGCAAAGATTTGTCCAGGCCCTGGGTACCAGCCTGCCTAGAACAGTCGTCCGGCCCCTCCTCAACCTCTCTGGAATGTCTCCTTTCTGTGACTTGAGCAGCAGCAGCAGTGAGGACAGACCCCTGGCTGTTCGGGACGCCCAGGTCAGGCAGGTGTGGCTCCTGGGACCTGAAAGCCCCCCGGCCACGGCTTGCAGGTGCCAGCGCCTCCCTCTGGCAGCTCCCGGACAGGATGCTCCCACTCTGCAGCCTCCTTCCCAGGAGGGCTTTCCCGCACCCCACTGATGCCTGCTCTCAGCTGGACCTCAGCCGGCTCGGCCCGGGGGGCTGCTCGGCCCCCGCACGGTGTCCAACCCAACCACTGGTCATGAGGACTGGGCAGCAGCTCCTCTGGGGTGGGAGGCAGCAGGCTATCCAAGTCCCTCGGGGTCCCGTCGGCCTGTGTGGGGGGCATCCCTTTCACAAGCTGTTGTGACCCTGGCTTCCAAGTCGCCCTCCAAAGCTTCTCACTTGCCCTGTGTGGCTTTGGGTTAGGCCTCTGTAAGACCCCTCAGAAAAGGCATCTGGGCCATTTCGACTGTAGTTTTTTTTCTTTTCCTTCCCCCCCCTCACAATCTAGCAACAGACATCATAACGGCTCTTCCTGGCTTAGCGTCACCCACAGAAGTGGCACAAGATGGGACCTGCATTAGGTTCCAGGCTTGGCCACCACCAAGTGCCACAGGCTGGGCATCTTCAGACACCAGAACTGGCTCGCTCCCTGCTCTGGGGCGAAAGCCCGAAGTCGGGGGGTCAGGAGGGCTGTGCTCCCTCCGAAGGGGCTACAGAAGGGGTGGCCCTGCCTCTTCCGGCCACTGGGGGCCCAGGCACCTGTGCACTGCTCTGGGCTCTGCCTCCATCATCACGTGGCCCCTCTCCTCTCTGCGTCCCCGTCTCCTCTTCTCTTTTGTAAGGACACCGGTCCCTGGACTTCAGGCCCATCCAGATAACCCCGGGTGATCTGGTCTCGACGGCCTTAACTGAATTCTGCCTGCAAGACACCTTGTCCACGTGAGGTCACAGTCTTCAGGGTCACAAAGTGGACACACTTCTCTGGGCTGTCGCTCAGCCCACTGCAGGCCCAGGATGAGGCATTCTTACAGCACCAAAGAGGGGCCAGCGGGCCAGCTGCGGGACACTCAGAATCCACGAGGTGCAGTTTCTCCCAGGAATGCTTTCTCTGCCCTCCGGTCACTTTCTCAGCTGGCTTGTACAGCAGTCGTGGGGCACAATCACACAGAAATGGAGTAGATCTATGTTTCAATGCACGTCTAAATGAACACTGTTGGCCTAGAACAAGTTAGTTTGGAATGTCTACCAACTACCCCAAAGTGCTTTTATTCTTGGAAACATTCGATAAAGTGCATTAAATGAATCAGAGTTGCTACTTTAGAATCACGGCTCTGATTGAAATTATCCAGGAGCAGAGCTCCCTCGGCACCCCCCCACTCTCCAGGTGTCATGTGGGCACCCTGGACCTGGACCTTAAAGGACGCTAACACACCGTCTGCAGAACGCTGGCTCGGTACCGCCTCCGCCGGGCGATCCAGGCTGGGGAACCGCTGAGAACCCCCACGGTCGCCGTCAGGCTCGCGGTCCCGACGCTGGAGTCGCTGAGTCCTCGTCTGTCCAGAGCTCCCGACTTGGTTTCAACCGTGTTTTCAAAGGGTACTTTAATCGGCTTCTCCAGTGACATTTTTTCCTGCTTTGCACAGTGTTTGAAAAGCCTGCCAAGAGACCTGAGTCTGCAATGTATTTACCATCTCCGATTGTGTCGATTCAACCCTGGGCTTCCAGAAGGGACACTGGCCCCACTCCCGGCTGCCGGTCAGACCCTGTGTTTGAGGAACATCCGCTGCCAGTCGGCGAGCACGTCCTCGGGCAGGCGGCAGGGGCGCAGGCTTGCCCCTGCGGGAGGGTGGGCCCGCCCCCGGGGACAGTCTTGGGCGCTGTGAGGGGGGCGCACTTCAGGTCCCCAGCGAGCTGCGGCTGGTTGTGCCTCGGAAGGAAAGCCAGTGACGACCATCGGAGGGTCCCGGGAGGCCGCACCGTCTTCTGCCTGAGCGCCGTCACCTCTTGGAGAAGATAGGCGTTTTCTGATCGCTTGAGTCACCTGCCCAACCCCCCAGAGTTCCTAACACAAAGGAGTGAGTGTCAGGGGCAAACTCAGTCACAGCCCTGGCCGAGGCACCTGCTCTCCCCTTCAATCACTGACGTAGAATTCTAGATCCAACGTCAGCACGCTGAATGAACGTTTGTACTGGTGTGCACATGCATGCGCACACCTGTGCATACATGCAGACCCTAGGACAAGCCTTATTCACTCACCATTGGTCATCTTCATATCAAGAAACCTATGAATGCAATTCAACTTGTGAAAAAATTAAGAAACAGTTATAGCAGTAGATGCACATTTTCTAATAAAAGTCAACATCCAAATATGATTTTTCAAAAAACCAACAAATTACAAGTAAAAGGGAATATTCTATGTTTTTAACCCTTACCTGAGGATATATTTATTGATTTTAGAGAGAGAGGAGGGGGAGACAGAGAGAGACATTGATCGGCTGCCTCTATCACGTGCTTTGGTCGGCAATCAGACCCACAGCTTTTGGTGTTCATAGGGCGACACTCCAATCATCCAGGGCTCAGGTAAAAACCAGATCTTGTTTTGAGATGATTACACTGATGTCAAGGAAAAACACCACTTTCTATTCATTACACAAATGTAAAAACCCAGGGGACTTGGAGAAAACCAAACTGGCGGCTGGCACGCTGTAGAGGCCCCGAAGGGATGCAGGCAGAGGGGCGCGTGGCCCAAGCGGGTGCCCGCCGAGTCGGTGGAGAAGGGGCCGGCTGCTCCGCAGAGGGCGCTGGCGGCACCCGCCTTCCTCGTCAATGTGTGTCATTCCGTCCTTACTTTCCATCCCCTCAGCGTGGGTTCAAAGCTGACTGTCAACTCAAGTATGAAAATGCAAAACAATTCTCAGCCACGCGAAACAAACTCCTCGAAGTAAATTATAGCAGGTTATTTCGTGGTTTTCGAAAGGAGCTTTTTGTTACAAGAATAAAGCCACATACAGTCCTCAGCAGGGAGACAGTGAGCGAGGAGTCACTCGCACGGCAGGAGGGAACGCAGTTGTTACAGTGACCCGGACCCAGACATGCCAACACGAATACATCTCCAAAAGGTGATGCCGAGTGGAGATGGAAAGTGGCTGGATTGTGTCCGCAACATGCGGAATGTTTTACAGTCACACGCCATGAGATGCTACACGGTCCTGTGGACATTTACAGAACTCATGGTGTGTGTGGAAAATGCATTCAAAAGCCACAAATGGATGCCTTGACGTCCAGGGAGAGAGAGGAAGGGCGGGGGATGAGAGACAGAGAGGGGGAAATGGCAGACATGCACGGTCGTGTGGGGTCTCAGCTCTCGGAGCTGCCCATGTGGCCTGACGGGGCTGAGTCACAAATGTCCCCTTCATGGAGGCCTCCATAGAGTGACTATTGGGAAATGAGTCTGGAACCTGAAGGACCCTCATCCTCAAAGTGTCATGCCTGGGTTCAGCTGCAAGCAGACAGCCACTCCAGGCCCAGGGACACACTGTGACTGCTCACCCAAGGCTGTTCTTGATGCCCTCTCCTTGCACACCTTCCATCAGGGAGATTTCAAATCAAAAGGCTTTCCAAGCCTCCAGTGCAGGGTGACACGGCTCAAGGATACAGGACTGGATGCTTGATGTGATTTTGGAGCATCGGCAGCCATTTTGTGACACTGAGGAGAAGGCCAAGAGCCAGAGGGAGGATGCACTGAGTGCCTCCATCAGCCCTTCCGTGTATCCGAAGTAGCAGAACCAAACCTCTCTGTGCCTTGTTTTCTTTAGGACAAGACACCTTCATCAGTTCACTCTCTTCAGGGTGAAAGCAAACTGCTAGAAAGTACCAAGGCACCCAGAGAACCCAAGTAATGTTGAACCACCGGAGGCCTCACAGAGGAGTCAGTGGGCGCCGCACGCATAACACGCTCTTTCTGTCTCCCAGGCCCATCTTCCCAGCACAGGTTCTAGGGACCAAGAAGCGGCCCCCACTCTGTTGCCAACGACGCTTTCAGCCGCAGGCGCGCCTGGGGCAGGGGGCACAGTCCTGACCACCAGAGGCTTTGGACCAGGGGCGGCTCAAGAGGGGAGGGTGTGGGCGGACGCTTGAAGAAACGGGTCCTGCAGGCCAGACCCCGAGGTCTTCCCGTTCCCTCCAGGCTTCCTGTCTACCCCTCGCCAAGGGCCGAGGTGGTGGTGTCCAGCATGCCCGTGCCAGCAGGGGCCAGCAGCCCAGAGTGGGGGAAAGCGCTCCTAATTGTGAATGAAACAATCACAAAAACATTCTCGGCACACCAAGTCGCACTTCGCTCCAGCACAATCAAGGCTGCTCCAAAAACCCACTTGAAACAGCCACGTTTTTGCTTCCCTTTCATCGTTAAGTACGTCCCCCCTTATCCTTAACCTCGACATTATTAAAACTGCACTGGAAATCTATTTTAAAAATATCACTGTGGCATTTCAGCAGAAAAGTGACCTTATGTTTTATAGGTGTGGCGATCACTTGGCAGGATACAATAATTTTCTTTCCTTCCCTAGTAAATCAGCACGCTGGAAAACCCGGGCTTAAAACCCTTTGTTTGACTGTCATTTGTACGTGGGCTGACCTACCAGCCACGCCCGGGGATACTGCCCAGTGAAATCACCCGCGATTTCCGCGGGCCCGCTCCCAACAGCCGCTCCTTCGCCCGGCCCAGGCTCCCCGCATGCTCCCCAGGGTGGGCGGCAGCGTCCACCCAGGAGGTGAGACTCCACTGGTTCTCGACTCCGCCGGCCTGTGAACAGCCTGAAAACGGAGTGTGCGTCCCGGCGGGTGTTGGCCGGAGTTTTCTGCAGACGACCTGTGCTTGTCTCCTCCCATTGCCTCTTGGAGGGCACAAGAACGGAGCTGGCTGAGTCCCCCCATCTGAGGGAAGCCCGGCGTCCCGGCAGCTGCTGCTGCCACCGATGGTGACATCACGGGGACGCCGACAATGGTGGTGATGAGGCTGCGAGTCAAACAGGATGTGACTGCGTGTCTGCCTAGGGCCAACCGCTCTTCCGGGCACCATGCTGGCCACTTTGCTCATTTCCCTTCGCCCCCCCCCCCCAGGAAGGACTAAGTAGATGACACATGTCCCCACCGTGACTACTATGCTTGGTATTGTCACCACCCCCACTGAACGGATGAGGAAAGCAGGCTCTGGGAATGGACACATGGACACACACACGTGGGCACACATAGACACACTCAGGTAAGTGCACACCGCACAGACACACCCACACACAGATCCGTCTCTGTGCCGTCCCTTGGGTGAGGAAGCGGGCGCCTGATGGGGGCTGGTCGTCGTGGACGATGAGGAGGGAGGAAGGGGCATGGCAGGCGGAGGTGGGAGAGTGCGCAGTGGGCCCTGGTTGAGGAAACAAAGCTCCCTCTTGACCCCCCACACGAGCACAGGGCGAGGAAGACGTGCTCCGGCCGCCTCTGTCCCCGCTCAGCACGGAGCCCCCCTCTCTGCTCTGGACCCCGGTGAGGCTGTGGGGGCGCTCTGCATTCTGCACTGGCCCTGCTGTCATGGAACCTTGTAGGGGCTGCAGCACATTGGAATCCTGGGAGGCGGGTAAGTGCAAGTCTGTACCCCACACTCCCCATGCCCCCAGCACCCACGCACCCCCTCCCTCCTTCGGACCAGGCACTGGGGAGCCCCATGGTCACCCTGCACCCCGCGCCTCCAGTCTAAGGCACAGTCAGGCCTTCCCAGTTCCCTGCTGGCCACCCTCCTATTGGCTACGCTCTTTCACCCCAGACTCCGGCCTGCTCTTCTCCCGGGAGAGTTCATACGCGCTGCGGCACTAACGATGGGGCCGTGTGTTCACAAGGAATCGCTTATTAGAGGCGTTGTCACCTGACGTGGAGGCAAGGGACAAAGAGACAGGGACAGGGGGAGGGGTGGGGGTGAGGGAGGCAAGAAGGGGAAGAGCCTCATTAAAGAGCGAGTATGAAGGACCACAGACACGGACAGCAGGGTGGGGACTGACTGGGAGCGGGGGCAGCAAAGGGGACACCGGGACAACTGTCGGAGAACAACAGTGGGAGAAAAGGAAGCCTCGCTGCCTGTGGAGCGCAGGCCAGCGCGCTCCCCACTCAATCACTCTCGGCCGTAAACACGATTTCAGCGTGGCCTCCTCCCGGGCACAATATAGCCATCTAACTCACCCCGTGCATTTCCAGAGTCAAAACAGGGACTATAAACATTTTTTCCTTCAGTTTTTCACATTTCGAGCTGTCACCTGAGGGCAGAGTCCCTGGGCCGATGGGTGCGGAGCATGACAATTCTTTATTCAAATACACCGACACACGGATACTATTTGCGGGGACAGGGAACGGTGCAGCCTCGCTGAGGAGTATTTGCTGATTCCTCACGAAACTGACTGCGCCCCTCCAAGTGCCCCTGCCATTTCACCCGTGGACACCTAGCCCAGAGAAATGGAAGTTAAGTGCGTGTTCACACACAACTCTGTACGTGAGTGATTGTGGCAGCTTTAACAGCTAGAACGTGAGGACGCTGTGGGCTTCCTCCCGTGCACGGTCAGACTGACCGTGGTCCCTCCAGCCGAGGAAGACGGTGCCTATGCAGCAGCCCGGACGGAGCTGGAGGGGTTCTGCGGAGTGAAGAGAGCCAGTGCCCAGAGACGCCGGACTCCATGTCCATCTACAATGCTCTTGGACTGTCAACGCTGGGGCGTGGAGGGCGGACGCATGGTCTGCGGCGACAGGCGGCGGGGGAGAAGGCAAAGGACATGCCCACAGGAAGGGTTTGGGGGCCAGGGGCATGCTCTGCAGCTTCACTGTGTCAGCAACACGGTCCCGATGGTGAGTCCATGCGGTAGTTTCAGGGGGTCACTGAAGGGCAGCAGAACACGCACTGCCCCCAAAATGCCACTTAGGCATAGGGTTACTTTGAACTGAGATACGGTAAAAGCTGTCCGTCCCTGTATTTGCCTAAAAGCAGGACATAAACGTGTCCCACTGGGAAGGGCAGAGAACAGTCACCAGGGGCGGCTCCAGACCTATATCCGCCCAGGAAGGCACTGGAGGGACCGACGCGACACACCAGCCATTACTGCCCGTCACCCATTGGTTTTCCCACGTGTTTCCCTTCCCAGGATCTTCTGCCCCAAGAAACTCAGATTCCTTTTTCTTCACGTGGCCATGCCTTCAGACACTGTGCTGTTCTTTGGGTAAGGTGCTGGGGACGCCTGAGGTCGACCCGCCCATTTGAGTCACCACTGAGGACCCCCTTTGCATGAAGGATGCCCCCTGGGCTAACAAGCTTCTGTTTGTTCTGTCCTGTTCATCTGTCCTGCGTTAGGCTAATTCGCAGGACCCCAGCCAACAGGCCGAAGTCAGGTCAAAGAAATGATGTTTTCTCCTCCTCCCCTGCCTCACCATCAAGAAAACTGGGTGAAGGGCATGGAGAATCTCCCCGTACCATTTCTTACCGCTACGTGTGGGCCCACAATTATCTCAAAATAAAAGTCGATGGGAAAAATTGACGAATTGTTTTCCAACATGAAATAGCCATTTTTTCCTACCAGACAACATTTAAGAAGCCAAACTGTAAGGTTAAATCAAACCGCTTAGTCTTCAAGGAATTACATATGCTTTCATCTATAACAGAGCCTTCTGAAACTCAGCCTTAAAGTCATAACAAGTTTTAAGCAGAGAGAGAGAAAATTCTTTCTTGAGAGTCCCACGGCTTCTGGACTCTGATCGGGGCCAAAGGCTCGCTAACAGTCATTCCAATTAGCTGTTACGTTTGGCTTCAAATAGAGTGTTACCTCTCCCGGGCACTGTTCGCACTTAATGGCGAAGTGAAAGTCAGCCCACGTGAGAGTTCTAGTGGGACCAGAGGCCGGTGAGACACGTCACACCCCGTGGAGGTGACGTGCTCCCAGAGGCCGAGGCCCACGCGTGTCTGAGCTGGCCTGCGGGATCCCGGGGCTGGTTACAACCACTTGAGGTTTGATCGAGTCGCCTACCCAGGGATCGTGCTGAGATGCAGTGGGATTTGTTTTCTCTTGCAAAAGTCTAATATTTTCCGGTCTGTGACATTGTTTGCCTCCTGGTGCTGCTGCTGTGTGCACCCCACCTCCCACGCTGGGCGCTCGATGCCGAGGGCTCGGCTGGAAGGGAGGTCTGGATGGTCTCTGATGTTTTCAAAGGCAAGCAAGCCGCCACCTTTTCAAGTGGCACTCAGCTCCAGGTGAAGAATGTTCCTGATTTCTCGAGTGCCTATCAGAGGCGGTTACACCCTGATTGACCTGCTTGGCATTAAAATGACTCGGAGCACTTGCTCCCGTGTGGGGAAATGAGGATCCTGTTTCTATTCTTCCATTCAGGTCTGGCTGCTTTGAGAGTTCAGCAGAGTCCTAAACTTTTGGGATGAAAAGAAACAGATGGTCTGGATGTTTCTGTTTTTGTGTGTGTGTGTGTGTGTGTGTGTGTGTGTGTGTGTGTTTTTCTTCCTGCACAGTTGGCATTTCCAAAGTCAATATTTTAAGCTGGATGCAGAGAACACAGAATCTTGCCTCGATTTGAATACAGGTGTGATAAGTAGCCAGTCTGTCCTAGGGATGGTGACAGGTACCAGAGACACAAAGACAGAAAAAAAGACCCACGAAGTGTTTCTGGTCTGGTGTGGGTGTCAGCGGGGGATGGGGACACGGAGAGACAAGTGTGCCGAGACACAACGCCACACGCAGGCTGCGGCAGGGGCCGTGTCCCTCCCCTTCGCACGGGAGGTGCTGGTCTTGAACAGTGATTCTTGCAGGAACGTGACACTCCTCTTTAAAATGAATTTGTCTCCGGTTATTATTCAGGACACGCGTATCTCCCACACTTGTGTGGTTTTGCTCACATCCTTAGCTTGTCTTCATATGGGGGCATTTTCTTCTCCTTCACTGTTTTAACCGGACGTGTGGCTCCGTCGGGTTCAAGCCCCTGTTGTCCCGTGGCCTGCAGGCTCACGCGCCTGCCCCATGTGGCATGTGGGTGTGCTGAGGGAGCCTGCAGTGGACTCAGAGTCTCAGGAACAGCCTCGCACCAGGACATGCCTCCCTCTGTCAGTAAGGGAAGCAGGTACGAAAAATAGTGATTGTTTACCGGTGATTTGCAGGAACAAGTGACAGGACTCACATCCAGTAGAATCAACAGACTAGGGACAAAGAAGTTTCTTGGTCTTCCTTGGACCCCCGCTGGCGCCCAGCTGTCTGCGGTCACCTCTCACCCCTGCCCTGTGCCCTTTCTATGGCGTAAAAGAAGACCGAGCTCTGTCCTTTGTTAAGAAGGATCGGAGGACCCCAAGCCTTCCATCTTCTTGGCTGGCGCCTTCTCTGTCAATAACTTCTCACTCTAGACCCCGGGGCTGAGCTGTGGTCTTCTGGAGCCTCGGGCACGTGGGACTCCGGCCCAGCAACAGATGCGTGAGTTCTCACAAAGGTTCCCATTTAGACTTGGGAGAATGACGGATATTGGTGAGCATCCCTGACACTCCCACCCACCTGCTTGCCCCTTTTCGTTCTGTCCCCAGAAGCATCCGGAGTCCTGAAACTCACAGACGCCTTGCTGTCCGTGCTTCTCTGTCGGTCCTTTACCTGTGTATCCACCCGTGACCTGCAGTTTACCTTCGTGTGTCTGGTGCATGACTAAAACAGAGGTGTCAGCCTGAACATGTCCTTTCGACCCTTGCTTTTTCTCCCGTGCCACGTGATAATTCCTCATCTTTGGGTGTGTTTGCACTGGTGCATTTCAAGAGCCCGAAGCAGGTCTGGCGAACTTTCTCTTTGAGGGACAGAAGGCGAACACTCTAGGCTTTGCGGGCCGTAGCGAGTTGGCCGACCTCCCCTCTGCGGTGCCCCACCGAACACCACAACCGGTCGTCACCGCTTCTTTGCTGGCTGTCCGTTTTCACATGTATTACAACACAGGCCGCAACAAGTACACGTGCGCACCGTCGGACGCGGGATGTGTGGTGCACGAGTTTCCGGGATGCGTGTCTGGGAGTGGCTCATTTGCATGCCTTTCCCGGGAGCCGGGAGGGCCGCCCCGCTGTGGCAGGTTTTACGTGAGTGGAGAAACAAACACCGCCGGCTTCACCGGAGTCGGTGCCATCGGGGCGAGGAAGAGAAACGTGTGCTTGTTTGCTTTTTCTGCATCTGTTGAGGTGTCAGAGGTCGTCGGTAACCATAGCAACACAGAGATCATGCAGAAGAATCCAATCCCTTAACCACTCGCTCAGGGTAATCTGTAAATTGGAAATGCTTAGCTTTTTTATGTCTAAAAGTTATTTGCCCGCCCCCCTCCCGAACAGCAGTGTGTCTGGCGTGGGCCACCACGTGTTTACCCTCACTCATCTGATGTTCGCCTTCTCTTCCAGCTTCTCCTGTGCCCGGGAAAAAAAAGAAATCTGGTAACTAATTGCTATTTCTTTTTACATAACCCTTTGTCCCGGGACTGCCTTGAGAGTCCCTCTGCGTCTCGCCGTCCTGCCGTCCCGCACACTCAGAGTAACTGGGGTTTACTACGTGATGCTGTTCGGGGCCACCGTGCTTGTCACACATGCAGATTCTCGTGCTGAGTCTCCGGAAACGTCCTTGGCGGTCTCTCTCCGGGTACTGCTTCTCTCTTCTCCTCCGTCATCATGCCTGGAAATCTCACCAGACACATTCCTGAACCCGCTCCTCTCCCCGTTCCGCGCCCGTAGCTCCTGCCTCATACTCCCCGTGCCCAGGAGGCCCTGCTGCAGTCCCGGGGGGCTGTCTCACCGGGTGGTTGATGGGAGGGTGGGATTCCAGTACCCATGACAAGAACTCGGAAGCTTTATGAGGATGAGCTGGGTTCCGGGGTCTCTGTGCTGTTTAAGGGGAGAGGAAGCATATTGATCAGTTTTAGACCTTGAGAGTGAAATACCAAATGCTAGTTTTCAAGGGCTGCTGATAAAGTAAAGAAAACGAGAAGGCAAGACTCCCAGTGCCGACAAAAGGCTGCAACAAGGGGAGGTGTGGCCCACCCAGTCGGCCCAGGAAGCACAGGATGGCCACGTCGTGTGCGCGAACTGACCCTAGCCAGTGGGAGCAGGTGAGACGAGACAACTAAGAGCAGGATGCTCCCAGACGGGGTTCTTAGAAAATTCAGCCATATCCTCCTTTCAAAAGGCGCATCTGCAGCGTCAGGTCCCAACAGACTGGCGGCGCGAGGAAGAACAGGGCGCCTGGTGCATGCCCTCACCACCCTCACTGCGCTCACTGGAGGGGAACCGTGGCAGCTGAGTGATCAGACTCGACAGGCCTTGGGGCGAAGGGGTCACTCGGGATGCAGAGGTCCTTGCCTGGGCAGGGGGACGAGGTGGCTCTCCGAGAGCCCTGCCCCTGTGTGCACCCAACGCCCCAGCTTCAGAGTGGAGAAAACCAGCCCTGGCAGGAAACCAAGGGGGGGACAGGTACGTGGTGGCCGTGGGGACAGCGACTCACGTTCCGACAACTGACACGGACCCTGCAGGCGAACCGCGGGCAACGGGCACGGACACTGCCCGTCACCAGCAATGGGGACCACGGGTCGCCAACGTCCGCCACTGAAGGGTGTGCCTTCCCTTCCGGCACACCGGGGGTGTCCCTGAGGCCCAGAGTGAGTCCTCGCAAGCGCCCCAGAGCCAGCGATGCGCCAACTCAGAGAGGTGACGTAGCCTTGCACGTGATCACGCAGCCAGCAACTGGAGTTCGGTTAGAAGGGAGAGGTGAGACCTTGGCACAGGCTGGGCGCGCCCTGCCTCGTGGTCACTGCCGTGAGGTGAAGTCCTGTGTAAACACCCCTGTCTCGCTGACCTCCTTATTTCCCCTGTTTTTAGCTCACTTCTTGGCTTTTCAGAACAGGCAGATCAATCCATCAATGTCCGAGTGAATTAGAAACGCCTCACCAGTGTTCCGAGAGCAGAGCGGGTCACTGAGACACAGGTCACTGTTTCTGCACGTTAGGGCACCCTTGAACGATGTTCTCTTCGGAGCTGGGGTGTTCCCCTGAACAGTGTGGGGGGCTGCACCCCTGCAGGGCTTGCCCCTTCGCCCTGGGTCTCGTGGTCTCTCCTCCCTGAGCTTGTGCTGGGGGGCCAGGAGAAACTGCGTGGGCGCCATGGCCGCCCCGCTGACAGAAGGCGCACTCGGTGACAGGGGTGGCTCTGCCTGCCCCACGTCCTGTCCAGAAGGCCTTCCCTCCTGGCCCGTGGGCACGCATTCAGCCACCTCCTGGAGGCCCACCTGGGGACCAGGCGAGGCCCCTGCTCCTCCTGCCCTGGAACTGGGAGGCTGACCCCCAGCCATGCCTCTCCGGTGACTCTTCCTCA
Source organism: Tonatia bakeri (assembly GCA_004024845.1). Lineage (NCBI taxonomy): Eukaryota > Metazoa > Chordata > Mammalia > Chiroptera > Phyllostomidae > Tonatia > Tonatia bakeri. The sequence goes on along the minus strand of PVIA01001467.1, from coordinate 217,668 downwards.
CGGTGGACCCCTTCTGGGGACAACATTGCACTTCGGCACGAGCACCGCCAGGTCACTGGCTCTCCCGTGATGCTGTCAGGAGCTCCTTCTGTCCCCACGGCTCCATGCCAGCCTCTGGAGACGGGGCTGAGGCCGGGCCCTGGGCCTTGCTCTGCGGCTGCACCGTGTGCGCTGCGCCCGGCAGGGAGCCCTCCATGCGGCAGACGTAGACACACTTCTCGATGCCGCTGCGAGTTCCCTGCTTCCGGGTTCCCGTGCTCCTCTCAGTGAGAACTTGGTTAGCGGGGCAGGTGTCTGCGACTCATTCTCCGTTTTATGGAGACGTCTCCCCTTTGTTCCAGGACTAGTGCGAAAGTGGATTTCAGAGCCAGACGAGGAGACGCATCCGAGAGGACCCTTACTCCCATCACTCCGGGGTCTTGGTTTGAGTGATGTGAACCTTGTGCAGCTCGGGTGTAACCGACAAAGGCCCCTGAACACCGGGGACATGTTTCTGGTGCAGAGAAAGACATTTGTGTCCATCTGCAAACGGAACGCTCATTTAGAAAACCAACGAAGTGTTCCTTCGATGCTCCGAGTCGTGAAGCAGACACTTTCGGACGTTTGAACCAGGAATGTGTTCTGTAAAACTGTGTGCCCAAACCGGCACCCCTGCGGCGTCACGGCTATCTGCGCTTGGCTGCGGTTTTACGCAAGTGTTGTCTTCCTTTTTTCCTTGAAATCTGGAGTGAAGACGTGAGAGATTGCAAGAAAGTTCCCCATTTCCCATTGAGCAATGCCCAAATAAATGGCAAGAGGGGTATGTGGTTATAAGCTGTGTTCTGAAGAGAGAGAAAACAGTGGCTTTCAGGTAGGGGTGACGCGGTCATGTGGGTGCTGCTCGGTGACACCCGCAGACCTCTCTGACTGTCACCATGGGGGCCAGACCCCGGTGGCCTGAGCCCAGACTTGCATGCTCATTGGATGCCCCGTACAATCTCTGGCTCCTGGAGACATTTGTGCGGGATGTCACCTAGAGGGCTCACGGGCTGCGTGGGAAAGTGCCCAGGTGCCGGCCCAGCACAGGGCCCACTCTCGCCACGCAGGGTCCTTCCTCAGGGTCTGGCCTCAGCAGAATCCCACTACATCGATCCACAGCACGCTCTAGGGACACACACTACCCCGGCCACCAGCCCCTCATCCCCGACAAGGAAATGGAACAAGCCAGCACTAGGCTTCCGTGATTTCCTCTTCTCTGTTCAAAGGAAATCACATGTTTTTTGAATTGGACGAAAAACGTGGAGTTCAGGAGACTCGGGCTGGAAAGTGGGTGCGACCCTGCAGGACCCTCTTATGTGACTGGAAGGCCACAGGAGTCCCCAAGCTGAGGCCACGCATGGCACAGAGAAGAGGTGGCTTGTGGTTGTCAGAGGCAGAGTTACCGGAGGGTGAGCGGGTCCTCTCTCGGCCGCGGAGACTCAGAATACCGGGGACAATGTTTCTGGTGCCAATGTTTCTGATGAGCCTTCCTGGCCGTCCTGGTCATCATTCTGGCCGTGACCTTGTGCTTGGGGGTAAAGTCTCTGGGGGCACTTTGGTGCTGACCCTGAAGTCTTCACCCAAATTTGCGAGTCAAGGATCCCAGAGAAGACCCGACAGTGACCCCACTGAGCAGTGCACCCTGCCTTCGAGGCGCTCCTCCCTCCCCTCCTTTCTCTCTCTCTCTCCCCCCGCCCCTCTCTCTCTCTCTCTCTCTCTGTCTCTCAATCTCTCTCTCTCTCGGCAGGGTGGCCACGCCCGGCTCCAGGGAAGGAGGAATTACAGAGCAGTGCGCAGCCTCCGGTCTGCTTCCTGAGACCTCAGTGCTGGCATGTCTCCTGTACCCGCCGTGACCGAGGGTGTTCTGGCGTGTCAGATAAAGCTCTCTGCACGAGTCAGTTAGGCCAACACTGCAGTGGGGCGGCCTCGGGTCACCCCCCTCTGCACCAGACCGGGGGCTCGCCAGGCGTGGAGAAGGGAAGGGCTGGCTTTTTTTGTCGGAAGCCAGGTAACAGCGCCCAATTTGTACCCTGGCGGCCGAGCCGAGGGACTGAAGAATCGAACTTCAGGTGTGAAATAGAGACTGTGCTATTTAATGCTATCTGGGGGGAAGCTGCACAAACACCTTAGGGGCATGCGTGTGTGTGCGTCTCAGGGAAGTGGGGCGATATTTTCAGAGAAGAAAGGCAGACCTCTTGGCCCGGAGAGCCGCTAACTCCAAGCTGTGTGATGTCCTGCCCATTCCGACGCTGGGTTGCTGTCACGCCGGGTGGGTGTGTTCTCTGCCACACACCGACCCTGTGTGTGATCAGCGCAGCAGGTTGCCTGGGCCAGAGGCATGGCCGTCCTTCCCTGCACACAGGGTGTGCCAAGCTCCGGGCTCAGACCTTGCATGCTGCTGTCGTCCTCAAGTCGCCTCAGGCGGGACGTGGTCGGGTGCTGGACTGCAGCCCCCACGCTTGGCTCAGAGCCGGGTTTGCCCTCAGACAGCCCAAGACAGACCCTGGTGCCCCCCGCACCAAGTCACTGGAAGCTGGGTGCCGACTCAGCCTCCTTGCGCCTCCATGTTCGGGCCAGCTGGGGATCATGGCCCTGCCCTCATGGGCGCAGCCAAGCCCAAGGCGTGGTATGAGCAGGCCCCTGAGAGCGCTCCTTTCTCTCCCTGCCCTCCAGCCCTGGGCCCCTCGGCCCCCGGAGGATAGTGGGAGGGCAAGGGAAGTTGTAGCTCGGGGACGTGACCCTGGGAGAGCCAGGTGAGTGAGGACACAGAGGTGGGCCCTGCGTCCACCGTGGTCGCAGACCACCTGCCTCTCCACCTGGCCATGCCCCCCACCCCCAGGAGCAGCCGGAAAGCCAGCAGGAAGAAGAAAGTCTACGGGACCTTCGAGGTCAGACCTCAGGGAAGTAACCAGACGGGTGAACCCCAGCCTGTGTCCACAGAGGCCTTTGGTGTCTGTGGCTGGAGGGGAGCCTGCCTTTGGGTGAGCTTCATCTGAGAAGCTCAGGGGGCACAGCCTCCCAGCACGGAAGGGCCTGTGGCCCAGACATGCTGGCCCAAGGGACATCCGCTGTAGCCCTCCTGCCTTCACGGCCAGTCCCACCAGAACCAGGCCGTGCCCACTGCCAACCGGAGTGAGCCAGTCTGTGAAGTGAGGCCAGGAAGAGGCATGGCTCTCGCCTCTGCTTTGCCGTGACCCAGAGGGATGACCTCAGGGTCCCTGACTGGGAGACGCAGTTTCCCGGCCCGAGGAAGGAGAAGGTCAGGTTACGAACTCCTAAGTCGGAGGGCACCCGCGGGCCCTCCCTGCCGCCCAGCCACCTGCATGCGCCCTGTGCCCACACCCACGTGCATTCGCCCAGTTGCCCCAGACTGAGAGGAAGGAATGACTGCTGCTCACATTCATGTCTCTTATCTTTGTGACAGTGACGGTCATGTGTGTGACTGCAGTGAGGCCTTGGGGCGGCATCACTAGAGAAAAGTAACGGAAGATTTTTAGTGATACTGGTGAGGACGCCAGGACCTGCACACGGTGGGCACCACGTGAAACACCCTCTTCCAGGCATCTCTGCGCCATGTGTCCGCCGAGTGGCTGGTTTTCTCAGGGCCTGGGAGGGTGCTCGGGCTGTCTCCCAGCCTCAGCGCTGGTCATGGGGCTCCTCGGCCTGGGTGCGGGGACATCTGGGCTCCGGACGAGTTTCTGTATCACCGGCCGGGGGCTGTCACTCACACTGTGGGACGTGAGAGGCTTCTCTGCCCGCCCCCCCCCCACCGAATGCCATTAGCAACACCCGAAATGTCTCTGAACGTTGACCCGCATGCCCCGGGAAGAGGGGGCATTTCACCCCCGCATGGAGAGTGACTGCCTGTCCTGACCCCCTCGGACTGACAAGGAGTGAGGCCCAAATCACATGGTAAATGCTTGGTTGTAGTGGTTTCTAATTAAAAACGTTCACCCTAACAAAGAGGGGTCATCGAAATGTCCGACAATGACCGCCTAGAACTGCTGGCTTTCCCCGCGTCCATTTTGTCCGCTGTGTGCGTGATTTTCCCGCCAGGTGCGGCCAGTTTCGCCTGCAGTGCAGCATCGGGCACCCTCTCCTGCCCTGGCAGAGCCCACAGGCCCTGGACCGAGGCCGGTGAGCATGCCCTCTCTGCTGGAGCCAGGCTTGGGCTGCTACCCAGAGACCCCCTCCGGCTGCACCCCCACCCGTGCCTTCCCCCTGACGCCCCCTTCTCCCCCCTCTAGAATGAAAATGCAGCAGAAGTAGTAGGTTACTGTAACATAAGCTTGCTTGGTGTTCAGCCTTTTTCATTATTTAACCTGCACCCTCGGGAGGTAAGCTGATGCCGCCTCGCCGAGGAGACAGATAAGCCTGCACGGAAAGGCAGGGGGATTGCGCGGAAACTCCAGGTCAGGATTTGCTTGGGCTGGAAGGTTTAATTTGCCAGGCTGCCAGGCTTGTCAGAGGTTCTCCTGGCACCCACCGGGGCCCTCCTAAAGCCGAGACAGCAGAGGAAGAAATGAAATCCTGGATCAATGCCTCTGCTTGGAGACCTTAACTCTTGTTCAGCTGAGACGAGGAAGGAAAGCAACAGAGAAAGGGATCCTGCAGATCAGCTGAGAGCGCCCACGCGCTGGCTTGTGACATTCGTGAGGGAGCGCTGAGGCCTCTCTGAGTCCGCTCTGGTTGGTCGTGCCTCCCGATGACCCCCTCCAGGCTCACCCCCCCACCCCCCACGGGAAGGCATCATGCCTTGGGTGAGGGCTGTGCGTGCCTGCGGAGCGAGCTGAGGGGTGGGGAGCCTGGGGGTCCCCCCTGCCTGCCCTGGTCTTCCTAGTGGTTGTGCCCCCGAGACCGGGCCAGGGCTCTCCCAAGAACGCTTCTGGGAACTGGAAGGACAGGGTTGGCTAAAGTGGGGGCGGGGGAGGCTGGACTGTGGGACAGAGGTGGCACCCTCGGAGAGGCAAGGATGGGAGGAGAGGGGAAGGGCTGGAGGGACACGGACAGGCCTGCAGGCTCCTTGGGTTTCAGGGCCGCAGCAGAGGGGTGATTCATTCCTTCGCTCTCACTGATGGGGCTCCCCTCAAGGTTTCAGCAGGAACGGGGTGTGTGTATGGCCTCCCTCACCCCCACCCCCCGAATGCTCAACAATCACAGACAGAAACGGTGCGTTTCCAGGGGAGAATAGCGGCAAAGTCAGTGTCGCAGTAACGCACGTCTGGACCATGCGCCTGATATGAGGCCCCGGGAGGGACACTGGACTCCTGGGCTTTTCTCCCCGATAACGTGTAACCTCCGTCTAATTGCTAGAAACGTCAGCCAGACCCCAATAAAGGAACTTGCTACAAAATAAAATGAAGGACTTTGCTGAATGGGACGGGGCTTGGCTCCAGGCTGGTCGTGCAGCCATGTCTCAGACACGCGTGGCCCGTCCTCCCCCAGACCCCGTGGGCAGGGGGTGACAGTGCAGACCCCGGACAGCTCCACCCTCACGACTCAGTCGGCTTTGTGTCCATCCATCTTCCAGTAGCTTCCTTTCCCTTTAGGGAAATGACCACCCCAAGCCCACACACGCCTGGCCACCAGGGCGGGGTCCTCCGACTGGGCCCAAGCACTGAGAGGGCCTCTTTACTGGCTGGAGGAGGGCACATGATGGGACCAGCAGCCCGGAGCCTGAGGCCCAGGACTGAGGGTGAGCGGATCCCCTTTGCCCTGCCCGAGAGGGCTGCTTCCCAAACACTCAGGAGTCAGTGAGCCTGCTGCCGAACTCTCCCCCTTTCAGGGTGGGCCTGTTTGCACCATGGAAACTGGTGCGTGAGGCCTGGTTCACAGGTCAGCACTGGCTGTGGTCCTGGTTTGGCCACCTGCTCGCTGTTTGTCTTGGGTAGGTCGTTTGGGGCCCCGTGCCTCAGTGTCCTCACTGGAGCAATGGGGACCATCATGGCATCTGTCTCATGGGGGTGACCTTGTTGGGGGGTGCGAAGCTCTCAGTGCCTATTCAATCCATGCTGGCTGTCGCAGGGCTGAAAGCCAGCCGAGCCCTAGCAGCCTGGAGCGGCCACGCAGAGGCCGCTGGGAACGCACTTCCCACGGAGATGTGCCAGCAGCGGTGCCGACGGAGCCATCGCGTCGGGGAGGGCCGGCTGGGTTGGCATCGGGGCCACGAGGAACAGCAGCCTGATCTAGAAGGAAGGGCGTTCAGGAAAATCGACGTTCTGCCTCTGCGCTGCCAGGAAACTCTGCCGAAGCCACGGTGGTATTTATAATTGCAGTAACAAGGAAGGTGCAGAGCACAGACTGATGTCCTTGACCTTGGAAGACCACGGGCGGGAATGCTGGGTCCCAGGTGTCAAAGGGTCTCTCCTTCTATACAACGAGCTCCTTGCAAAGGCCCTCCCCTGGGCGAGGCTCGGGTGCAGAGGGCGGTTCCACCCATGGAGCCCCCTGAGTCGCCAGGAAGATGACCAGACGTCCGGTCGTTGGAATGCCCACTCTGAACTCAGTGTTCCTTGAACCACTAGGAAAGGAGCTGTTAGACAAATCTGTGAAGGCCTGTGCGGGCTTCTGGGGGGAGAATGGCCTCCAGCAGGCCCTGGACGCCGTGGAGCATGGTGGCACGTGACTGCCTACTGATCTTGACGCTGTGTTTTCTGGGCCACTTCCAAGTTTGGGGAGTGCACCGGGGAAGAGCAGCCTTGCTGGGATCCCCACCATCACCCCCTACCCCCTCCTGTCCCTGGGTGGCTCTGCCCTGTTGTGGGGGGATCCCGCTGGATCCCCCCATCTGCAGGGCTCATTAGAAGGGACAGACAGACTGCTTCTAGACTAGCAAATGACACAGTTTCTTCACTAACCCATGTGCCAAAGAGGCAGGCCACCGTGGGCTGCGCTGGCTGGGATTAGTCCCAGTGAACACCCACTCCTGCGTTGACCCGCCGCCCGCCACAGCAGCCGCACTGGGCATCGCTCACCTGATGGCTGGAGCCTCCCCTGACCACCAGGCCTCCAGAGACCAGGTGCCTGGGGAGGGTGCATCCTGCCCGTCCACCTCCCTGGGTGTCTTACAAGGGGCTCGGCTGCCGGGGGCACTCAGGGAGGCACCCGCAAGGATATTTGTGAGCGAAAGGGAAACACGGGTTGGGCCGATCTTCCTCTTCATCTTGCTCCTCACCTAAGCCGTTTGAGCCGGTGTTTAATGAGGTCGCCTCGTTCCGATGGACGTCAGCTGTGACCCAGCGAGGCGACGTGATTCAGCCTCACGAAACAGCCCTCCCGATTTTTTAAGTGCTTCGTGCCCCATAAATTAGACGCCATCAAGATCATTGGGTCCTTGTGGCTCTTAATTTCTCACAGACACACTATTTTGAAAATCAATCACGCACCCTCACCTTTGGCTGGTAAAGCCAGTCTATAGTGAAGAGCTTTCCTGCTTCCAAGCAAGCACCTGTCCCGCTTCCCCACGGGCGACCCATGGCCTCGGGACGTCCCCTGCGAACCCCAGGCTGGACCTGCAGTGCCCGTGCAGGTCCCGAGTAGCCCGAGTTCTCCTGGCTCCGAAATGAGTGCGTCTAAATGTCCAGCCACTTTCTGATCGGCGGACCCTGAGTTCTGTTCTGGGCATTGAAAGAGCGCCTTCTGTGCCTGCTCCTAGCACGTGTGAATGCTGAACAGACGGGATGTATCCATGACAATTCGACACGTATGAACAGGCTGCTCGGGCATATAAAGAACTCGATTACCTATTTCTATACAGAGTAAAAACGTGCTTTTCGTTTTCAAAAGACCTCTCCCCTTCCGCCTGCTGCAGCAGCCCCAGCAAGCAGCTGAACCGCAGCCCTGGATAGCCTTTGATTTGAAAACACGAGCACGTACCCCTCACCAGGTTGCTCCCTACCCTGAGCCGTCAAATGGAAAGTATGGAGATCACAGATCATTCAGAGTGGCCAGCTCACCAATGCACATCGGGGAGCAAACCAAACCAGCAAATAGGATGTGAAGGGAAAATGTATCACCCCTGCCCACTCCCTCCACGTGGCCTCCATCACCGCTCTGCGGGTCGGGGGTGCAGGGCGAGGGGTATCCCACAAATAAAGGAAAGTGCACCTTGCAGCTGCCAGGGGGTAAGTGAAACACTCCTTTTCTAAGACAGTGGCCCGGAGGTGCGGGGAGATGGCGGGAGAGCACAGTGGAGCTGGGCTGGGCTCTCCGGGTTTTCCTGCTGCTCCCCCCACCCACCCCATGAAATCAGCTGCCCTGCAGGGGCTCCCAGGGCGCATTTCCATGCATAGCGTGGGCAACGAGGAGGCGGCCTCCAAAGGGGGCCCCACGGGGCACACAACACTCGGCCTCTCTCGCCATCCTGCACCCAGTGGCCTCGGCGGGTTCTGCCCTGGGGGCACGTGGGGCATGGAGCTCGGGTGTCAGGCTGCTGAAACAGTGCCCATTTCACTGGGGTGCTGTGATGTGGACCAGGGGCCGCCGATGGCACCGCACGGCTCCTGTCTGCCCGCCCCACCGCAGAGCTGCTCGGACCCTGGGAGGCTCGCCCGTCGCCCGGGCTCTCGAGAGGATGCAGACGAGGCTTAGTGGGTGCAGGTGGGGCTGCAAGGCCCCCCACCACCACCCTGTGCTGCCGGGGCGTCGGTCCTGGGGTCAGACCTCCTCCGGCCGCAAAGCCCTGTGGGACATAGACTTCCGAGTCTGCAGACAAAGGGGATCTCGTGGAGAAAGGGACCATCTTTGATTGTGAGTCTCCACCTGTGGATCTGTCACACGGCTCGTGAGGGCTGGAGTGAGAGGCTGGCACCACTGGGAGCATGGCAGAACTGCAAGTGACGATTTTAAGGATCTAGGTTAGAGGTTGGTCAAGGCCACGCCTACTTGGGTCACTGATGGGAAGGAGCGAGGAGGGTTCCTGGCCCTGAGACTGCGCTCAGGGCCAGCTGAGCGCCCAGCTGCTCCAGCACCTGCTCACTCACAAAGCGCCTCCTGCTGGCCAGGTGTTTGTCAGCCCTCTGCCCCGTCTGGGGCGGCTGCCACACTCCACAAATCACTGTGGTGACTGTGAACTGGACTATCTGTGTCCCCGAGGAGGCAAGTGGGGCTTTGTGAAAACCCGGTCATTACCAGGGGCCGCCAGCCATCACCCAGGGGGAGCTGAGAGCCACCCTCTGCCTTGCCCTGGCAGCGAGGTGGCCTCCCTGCCCTCCCTTCTGTATTCTCATCACTATTATTAGTAGTAATATTGGTATTATTATTGTGTGACTATTTTCAGGCACATTCCCACTCCCCCCGGGACCGACTTTGACAGACAGCATCCATCAGCTCTCAGAACACCTGGGTCCGGGCTGAGCAGTGGGCGGCAGGGTGCCTGGCCAGGTTCATCCATCCGCCCACTGGCCGGAGTCACTGGCAGGTGGGATAAAGTGGAGTGACTGTATTCCGTGCCGTCCCCAGCAGGATGGCACTGACCTCTGCCACCCTTTCTGGCTCCGTGTCACCACCACTCCCTCAAACCTCAGTGGGCCACATAGAGGGTCTGACCCAGGACAGCAGGCCGTCACCGATTAAGAAGGACCAGCCCACTGCCCTGACATGGCTGCTGGCCGGCCAGCCATGCACCGCGTCCAGGGTCAGAATGAGAATCGCTGCCTTTCTGCCTGGTGTTCGCTGTGAAGATGTCCCTTCTCTGAGGCCTCCCCATGCCTGACCTCAGCTAGACCTTTAACCGAAAGAGCAGCCTGTTTTCCATGATGGGGGCGCTGACAGTCCTCCGCTGGGTGGGTAAGATTCGCTTTCCAAGGTCAGGGTATGTTTCCCCTCTGCGGCGTTACTCGGTCGAGCCAGTTTGGCCTGGATATATCTCCTGGACTCTGTGATGCTTCCAAAGGCAGGGCGAGCTGCAGGCGCCCTTGCCAGGGCCTCAGCAGAGTGTGGACGGGTCTGTGGCCACTGCGACCACAGAGGTGAGAAGGAACAGGGAGCATCTCCCGACCTTCAAGGACACTTGCCGTACCGGAGACCATGTGAGACTCACGGTCTGCAGCCCAGAGGGGCGGATGCTCATTAAGGACATGCACCAGTGACAACATGTTGGCCGAGCTGGTGGCAATTGTCAGGCAGAAGGAGGGACTGGCGCTCAGAGATGAGCTCCCCTCTGCTCTGTGCCTCTCCTGAGGCGGCTGGCTGACTTTTCTGAGCCCTTCCCTCCCAACCTCCCCTCCCCCAGTGAGGACCCCTGCCTACCACACTGGGTGGCTGAGTGACATGGCAGTTAGAGAGGGGATGGGCAGGGGCAGAGGTGGAGGCTGAGGACGATATCCACTGGGGGGGTGGGCAGGGGCATCAAGGGGAGCCCCGGCCAGGCATGGGTTTCTGCCAGGAGCACCGCCTGGCACAGGAGGCTGGTGCTGAGAAGGTGGCGCCCTGTCTGGCACACACAGTGACCGCACGTGTCTGCGGCCCCGCGTGGGCTTCCGGCTGTGAGGTCTGCGCTGGAGGCGGTGCCTGCAGCAGGCGGCCTTGCGTCTCTGTCCTCTTTCCTGCCCCGGACATGCCTGGGGATAAGCAGCTTTCATCCTGAGGGTCCCTGGACGGACCTGCATGGCGCAGCAGACAAACCGCCATGCAAACTGCCACTGACCACAGCGCGCAGACGCCAGGCGGCCACCCTTGGAGAATCCTGCGTGGCGTTGAAATCCGTCAGCAGATGTGTCCCAGGGTCCACAGGACACCACTTGCTCCGCCTCTTCCTTGAAGGCAGCACGGGGTCTGAAGGAACTCCTGTCTCCCTTCAGGCCCGTTTTCAGCGTTTTTTTTCTCTGTAAATAACAGCTATTTTGACCAACTGCTGGCGTGGGCCGTGGGTCATCCAGGGTGTGCACATGGTGTGGACTCTCTAGGTGTCCATGTCCGTGTGGCGGTTGTATTTTTAAGCTAGATCTTAGACAAGCAGCGTGAAGAGGAGGGAATTCTCTCTGTCTTCTGGCTCCTGACTATAACCCCCACCCCAGAACCCTCTGGGACCCCAGTCGACCCCACTCACTGGCTCCCCTGCCCACGTGCCCTCCCACCCACAACACGCATCCACCCTCATCAGGGGCCCCACAGGCAGCTGTGCACTTCCCTCCTGCCTCATCTGTGGGTCTGTGATGAGGGCTCCTGGGTCAAACTGGACCTGCATCCTGTTTCCATAGGACCTACCAACCAAGGATGCTTTTTATCCCTTGTCTTTAGACCTTATTCTTTTGTCACATAGTTTCAGATTTCTAAAACAACTGAGCAGATAGAACGTAGGAGTTCTCTATCCCGCCCCCACCCCAGCACACACCTACAATACCGTCCCTCAGCGTGGTGCCTTTCCCGAGGCTACAAACCCACACTGAGGCATCATTACTGAGCAATGCCTGCAGGTCATGTGATGGTCCATCTGTCTGGTGCACACCACACAGGTTTTCAAAAGCACTTGGTGACGTGTGCCCACCACCACAGTCCCCTACAGAACAGGTTCCCGAGCCAACAACCCTGAGTTTCATTTACTCAAGAAACCGAAAGTCTCAGGGCATTTTGTGCTGTGTGTGGACATTACATGAAACGCAAATGGTGGTCTCTCTAAATAAGGTTTTACGGGCACCCAATCAGGCTACTTGGCTCACGTAGGGTGACGTCTGCCTGCCTTCCACAGCCACGCTGAGTGGTGGCCCCGGAGGCTATGAGTCCTGCGAAGCCACAGACACTCCCTGCCCTGCCCCTCTCAGGGAGAATGTGCTGGGCTCTGGTCTGGGAAGTCAGTCCTGGGTGTCCCTGTTGTCACCTGCAGGCATTAGGGCCTTTGATCACAGTAGGTTCCAAGTACATCCTGACTGATTTAGAGGCCTCTCAGAAATGTCAGCAGCTGTCTCCAAAGCCAGCTTTGGCCCGGGGCCCTCCCGCAGTTTGGCGGACAGGTCTTTCATCACTGGCGAGTTGATACGCATTTTAAGTGCTGAGTCTCTGGCTACAGGTACGAGCACAGGGCTCACCGCCCTGTCCTGGGAGCTGAGCTCCGAGCCCCTGGGGTGTCCTGCACACCCAGGGCCTTGGGCCACTCCAGGGAGTCTCAGCGAGTGACGGGATGTGTGCGGTGGCCTCGAGCCAGGACCTACCAGCCCACCCTCTGCAGAGACCAGCAGCCAAACACAGCTGAGAAGCCGAGGGCTGAGCAGGTGCAAACCTGCTTCGTCTGTTGGTTAGTTTGTTTCTTTTTTGATGATACCAACATCCAATGTTTCTCGGAGTCTCTCAGATAAAACGTCATTTTCTCTTTTTTTGTTTTATTAAAGATGTGGCTCAGAGAAGGGTTTCTGAGAAGACTTGGAAGTCCACCTTTGAAGAGGTTTGTAAGAGCGAGATAAAAATACAGTGCTTTCTCTTCCAATTCCAGTGATTGGGCACCAGGTCACCCTGACCCACAAAACTTGGCTCTTCTCTTTATGTAAAGCTTTTTTTTTCTTTTTCTTTTTTTGGCTGTTTTCACTGAAATGACTTTTCCTTTTAAAAACCTGGAAAAATGCTAAAGAGAAAGGAGAACAGAATGCTCACCCAGTTTCCTGGGATGCAGACGTGGGAGAAGCCAGTTTGCCCCTCCCCCTCCTGGTTGAGAGAGTCATTTGCAATCATTTTTATAAATGTGAGCCAGTGCTCATTGGCCACCTGAGCTGTTCCCTGGCCTGGGGGCAGAGTGCAGTCGGCCCCTCCAGTGCGGGGGGTGGTGCACTGCCCAAGCGGGAGCCAGGTGCTCAGGTGGTGGGTGGTCCCAAGCCTCTGATGGAGTCCTGAACTGCTGAGGGGTCCCTCATGGGGGCGGAAGAGCCAGCTCTGTGGTCTGTCACCAGCACGTGGGTGTTGAGGGCTGAGTGTCACCCTCCCCCCGGGAGCTCCTGGTCGGGTGGTGACCCCACCTTTTCTTCCTGCAGTGACACCACTGTCCTCTCCCCCGGGCAGGGGTGTGTTGGGGGACAGCTGTCTGAGACCACACGCATCTGTGGGCTTGTTGTTTTTAATGCAGCTGCACCGCCTGCTTCCGGGAACGCTCTTTCCCGTCACCCTCCTTTTGCCGTGTGAAAATGCTCACTGATGAGTCTGAACTCATCCCGTCCTGGCCACTTTTCGCTGGAATCTGGAGCACACCTGTCTCCCCCGTTCTCAGAACTTCACCGTGTTTCCAGCCATTTTTCTGTAACGATGTCACTGATGATTAATTGTGTTTAGGTAGTCCTGAGGTTTGCCTTGGGGAGATCTATAATTCTCAGCAATGGTTTCCTTATCTCTAATAACCCACCATATAACCTCTTCAACCTCTTCTCGTGGGAGAGCGCCTGACACGCTCCACTTTTCTCCGAGAATATCTTAGGAGGAACTCGAGAGAGAACGCGGGCCAGCCACAACCTCGCAGCCCGGTGGCGTGTCCTGGTTTACCAATGCGGGAGAGGCCCGAAGCACCCCAGCGATACAAATCCAGTGTAACTCGACCACAGAGAGGTCGCTGCCCTCACGCCACGTACACACAGCGCTCTAACCACACCGCACACACGCCCTCCTCAGTCCATGCCCGTCAGTGCCCTCTGCACCAGGCTCCCTCCCGGATCTGGGGACAGAGAACAGGGCACGGCGCCCTCCCAGGAGGGGGGCTGGAGAGGAACAAGGGGAGGATCGCAGGCGAATGGCATGGGCACCTGTTGCTCTCATGCTCCAGCCTGGGTGCCCTCCCCACCCCCATGCCTTGTTTCCTTCCCTCCTCCACTTTGCTCCTGATGACACAGCAAAACCAAAGCCTACGCTGCACCCGAGCCTCTCCGCAGGCAGCCCCCACTGCCCCCACTGCAGCGAGGACCGAAGTGAGTCCTGAGCACCAGGGGCACTCCCAGCCACCCCGAAGGGACTCCACTGTCCCCAGAGTCTGGTCCCGGGGGCCCTGCACTCCCTTCGCCCTGGGGATGGTGGTAGGAAGAACACCCCCCAAAAGTTCACATTCTTGTCGCCAGAACCAGGCCAGCTGGTACAGTGAGAGGACCTTTGCAGACGTGATTACGTGCAAGACCCTGAGCTGCAAGCATGTCCTGCGTCACAAGCATGGGCCCAAGGTCATCTCAAGGTCCTTCAGGGGGAGGGATGGGGGGAGAGAGAGAGAGAGAGAGAGAGAGAGGAGGTCCAGGCGCAGCTTGGTGAACCCTGCTGGCTGCACCGGGCTGGGTCAGGAGCTCCGGGCAGGAGCTCCGGGCTGGGTCCTGACTCAGAACTGGAACCAGAACTGAGTGTTGGCTGCGCAGCTGTTAGATTCTCTGAAAAGAGGCCACATTGCTGTAAACCTTTCCCACCTGTCAGCTCTCACTGGAGTTGGAGGCCTGTGCTGGCTCCAAGGGACTCCTGTCCAAAACTGGCAGTGGAGGGCGGTGATTCCGGCTGCAAACTGTGGACATGGGATGCACACTGTCCCTTCCCCTGGCCACTTGCCTGAGGCCGGCCCGCCTGAGACGCTGTAACCACTGACCCGCGCCTGCAGCCGGCCCTTGCCTCTCCCCGTGGAGGAGATAGGCTGGGAGTCACCTGCGGCCCACATCCGCCACCATATCCCCATGCTGGGAGAACAGCGTGCGCTCCAAGGAAGTCAAACAAAACCTCAGTGGGTGGGATGAGGCCACCAAAAACTATGTTCCCGCTGAAAACCAGAACGGGGCTCACTACCCCAGTGCCGGGTTCTGTTAGCTATTACTCTGCAGTCAATCAGTATTCTCTTTAATCGTATGATTAATGAACATATAAATCCAGTTTGTGGTTTATTTCTACCACTACCTTACTTACTCGAATTGCCTCTTTGGAAAGGAAAAAATATAAGAGAGACCCGGGACACACGTTATGGAAACGGCCCCGCCCGTGTCCACGCTGGGCGTGCCTGATCATAAAACCATCACCGCGCCAGGTCGGCCGGGACGCTGCCGCGGTTACTGGGAGCCGAGTCGTTTAATTTGCTGTTATCAGATGAACAGGCAAGGGCTCCACTGACCGACACGCAATTCTCCCGGTGGATTCAATTTCAGTCAGCAGGTCCCACGCCGCCCGCTTCACTGCTGCGAAGGCGGCAGCGAGGCTGTGGACCCGACCCGACCTATGGGGGGGCACGGCCGAATCCAGGTGCAGACGCCCCCTCTTCGCCGGCAGGCTGGGGGTGAAAGGGCAGAGCCGCTGCCCCGCCCCTCACCAGCCAGGGACTCCAGAAGGAAAGGCAGAGATGGCCAGAACAATTCTCCGGCTCCTGGGTGTCCTGCAGCTGGCTCCCCAGGGAGGCTCTCTAGAAGAGGACCTGGAAGCCTGAGGGCGGTGGGCGCTCATTTATGCTCCCACACAAGACTTCCCCCACCACCGAGCAGACACGCTGCTGTGCTGCCCTGGCCCCACGGAGACTCCCGGGGCACCCCATGTGCCTGCGTCACTGGTTCCCTGCCTGTGCTGAGCCCTGAAACCTGTGAAAGGTGGAATGGTGTCCTATGCTGGGAAGGAGGGTGGCCCTGTTCCCTTGGTGACACATAAGCAGAGGGACCTGAAGTTTGCAGAATCAGTGATGTGGCTGAATTCGTCGGTGCTGCTGTCCCCGACCCCTGCTTGCTCCTCGGTCACACACAATGCCCACCCCTCCTTCTGGTGCTCCATCAGGAGGTTTCCCTTCAGCAGGAGCCCCTCAGGCACGGGTTTCCCACCCGGCTGCCCAGCCAGCTCTCCAGGTGACCCCTGGGCTTTGCTTCCTGCTGGGACTCCTGCCTCCTGGGCCCAGTCCTGGCCACACCCCCTGGGAAACCGTGCCACTGGGGCCAGACTGTCTGGGCTTGAGCTGCAGCTCCGGGCCTATCCAGGTGTGTCGCCCTGGGCGAGACCGTCTGTCTGTGCCTGGCTCCGCCCGGTGAAAGGGAGGTGGCAGCATCTTCCTGGGGGTCCTGCAGTGTTCAAGGATCACCTGCTCAGCAGGACTGGGAAGCGTGTGGGGAGGTGTCCCAGTGGCTGCGAGGCAGCAACCTCTGCACATGTGATGCCCGAGTGGCATCAGGAGTGGCCGTCCTCTCGAACCAAGTGATTGGGGTGACAAACACAGACCAGGAGTGGGCAGTGTGACTTTCAGCTGTGTGGGGAGAAAGTGACCTGGGAGGCAGGCACGCATCCAGCCTGCCCCTCTGGGCCTGGCCAGCCCAGCTCTGAGGGGACTCAACCTGGTCTCCATGTTTGAACACCGTCTGTGTCTGCAGGCACCCACAGGAGCCGAGGCCTGGCTTCACTGGCCAGTGCGCCTGGGTTCGGGCACAGGGCACCCAGGTGCTTCCGAGATCAGGGACCAGGCACGAAGCCCATGGTGTCACCAACGTCCATGGAGAACGTCATAGTGAAGCTGCCCCAGATGGCGTCCAGCAGGCCAGCAAGACTTGACCCAGGACGCTTCCCTGGCAGACAGTGGAAGCGTTCTGAGCACCGAGCTGGGCTGGCGAAGCGCTGGGCAAGGTCACAGGAGGTGGCCAGTGGGACGTGAGTGAGCCCAGAGCCTGCCAACGGTTCCTCTGCATGAGGTCCCTTTGCTAAGTCAGGGTCCCCTCCCCCCGAGCCGGGGGTGAAGGCGCTGCAGGGCAATAGGCTGGGGCGGGGGTAACTTTGCATGCATTTCCCAGGGCCAATGAAAGAAACCACGGCACCGGTTTTCTCCAGTAACCTCTCTACCAACGGGACAGTTGGAGAGTGGCAGCCAGGCAGAAACATGCGTGGTGGCTCGCCACGCCCAGGGGCCGGCCACGCTGCCTTGCCCACCGGTAGGTGGGTCCTGGGCTGCTGGCCAGTGGCTGGGGGATGCTGCTGGCTGGCCCTCCCCCTACGGCCTGCTCCTCGGCACTGAAGATGGAGTTCGTCCCCCCAGCGATCGATGCCCCTGCCTCCAGTGCCCGAGCCCTGCATTCTTGGCAGTGACAGACAACCTGTGTCCGCTCAGGTCCTCATTAGCTGTCTCCTAATAGCCTTCAGGCCGGGGGTGTTATTGATGCGTGCGTTCCACTCAGATGATGTATAATGGGACAAATCACCCATCACCCGCAGTCCTGAGGGACTGGATGCGGACGAACCATGAACTCAGGCCCTCCCACGCCGGGGGCCGAGCCCCTTGAAGATCCAAGCCTTTAGCCTCCACGACCCAGTCTGTGTTCCTCCCTCCACTGCCTCCCCTGCTCCACGAGGTCACAGGCTTGGAGGCTGCCCCAGGCAGGAGGCGGGGTTCACAGAGGCAAGCGCTTTTACTGCCTTATTAGGTGTCCCAGCAAAGACGACCAGGTGAACACAGACCTTTGTGGGTGCTCTGCAGCCTCCTGCCCCCCACCCCCACCCCAGAGCAGCTGGCTCTGCCCACAGCACTGCTCACTCTGGCCCGACAGGCATCTCCTGGGCATCTACGCTGTGTTTTCCAATACTGAGTGCTTTACGAGAGCGTGGCAGTGGGCCGGGTGGGTGCCCTCAGGGAGCACAGCCCAAGTGGATTCAAAGGGTTGCTGGGCGGCAGGCAGTGAGTGCATGTGAGATGCAATTTAACCAGAGAGCCTGCATGGGGCTCACCTAGACAGATTTGAGGAGATTCCCCGCCCCAAGCTTGGGTTCTATCTGGAAATGAGGTCGGTGGTGGCAGTGAGGAATTTCTAGATAAAGGGTCAGTCACAGTCTTGGAATGGAAAACCAGACAGGCAGAACTGGGGCAGGAACACCCCACTGGCACCAGCAGGGACCTCCGAGCAGCCCCGGGGTGCAGAGAGCCAGGACAGGAGACATGTAACAGGGGAACAGGGAGCGGTTCACCTGGGGTGCACCTGGCCGTCCACAGCCCGCGCCTGGAGCTCTGCTCACTGCTAACCAAGATCCCTGGCCGCACCTGGGGAGTGTGGGAACCACCCAAGCGCTCCACGGAGGTGTCTCCCAGCCCAAGGTTTGGTGACAGTGAAACCAGTGCTTGTTGCTTGGAGAAAGTGGGGCAGGGGGTCATGGAAGGTCAGTAAGTACCTGTGGGAGGACAGCAAGTGTCCCCTGCTCCTCCCAGAGGGCCGTCCACCCCTGAGTCTGAGCTCGCCATGATGGGCTAGGCCCTGCTGACTCAGGCCGGCCAACTGTAGGTCGCCAGCGTGGTAATGGCCCTCCCTGCGCCCTGTTGGCCACTCCCCGCAGGGGCTGCCGCCCTACCTTTGCTGACTCAGCTGCTTGCTCACAGTGGTGGGTGCAGGTCTCGAATGAACTTCCTCCTCGCCTGCAGGGAACATTCTCATAGTGTCGTTCCTAGTGACTTCCGTAGGCCGGTGTGAGGTGTCTTCTGAGAAACCAAACACGCGCAAGTTACCGGATCATCAGAGGAGCGGGCTAGGCAGCACAGGCGGGGGAGGGGGTGGTTCGCATACAAATGGCCGACACCCCCAACAGCTTCTGGGGCGTCACCTGGTCAGACCCAAGGTCGCCCGTTCACCCGCAGAGGCGTCTGGTGGCGATTCTCCCTGTTCTGCGCTCTCCCGAAAGCAAGGCCTGGTTTTCTGAGGCTTGGAAACACTCAGGCAAGCCTGACTTTTGGGAAGGGATTCACAGAAGAAAAAATTACTGAGCATCTTAAGAGAGTTGAGGTTGTGCTGACTCCCAAGACCGAATGCATTTAAAAACTAGTGGAAAATTAAGTCTGCCGTCCTTTCGTTTGGTGCAACTTGACGTCGGTGGCCCGATGTTCAGAGCGAGCTGCACGGCTGCCTGGAGGGCCAAGGCCATGCGTGTCTCCGGTCCACATGCATCTCCTGCGTCGACAGTCAGCTTTGTGGCAGGCGCGGCGTCCTGTGTGCGTTTGGTTGTGACAGCACTGCTGTGTATGTCTCTCTCGGTCATCGCAGGATTCCCAGGGCTGGTGTGGGGTTCGCCCTTTCACTGTGAGTTCCCTCTGGTCTCTGGTCTCTCGCCCTGCCATCCTGGACCTGCCCTGGGGCCTCTGGTCCTGACCCATGTGGCCAGACCCCTCGCCGGCCTCTCTGTCTCTCCCCGGCCCCGTTCCCTCGGCTGAAAGGTGAAGGCCCTGGTCTGCCTCCTGCATCCAAAGGCCTCCAGAAACCAGCCTCTGGCTACCCGTGCACAGCTGTCCTCCGGTGCCTCTGTGTCCCACCCCGTCCCAACTCCTCGGGGGGCCGGCCTCGCTGTCCCCCACTTTGGCCTGCTCGCTCTGGAGTCCAGAAAGCAGCCTGTGTCACCAGTCCCCCCACATGCCATGTCCCCGAGTGCCCATCTCCCTCCTTCAAGGCCCCCGAGGCCCGCCGGCATGCCCCTCACCTCTGTGCCGCAGCAGCAGACCACAGCAGGGCTGTCGATGCGCCCTAAGCCCTCCAGCGCTGGGCACGGGCCAGTGACAGTCTCGGCCTTGGCCTCGGAGGGAAGACGCTGAAAGGCAGCCCAACGTGCTCCTTCACCCAACGGTGGTTTCTTTGGGCCTGTTTTGCCAGGGAAAGGGAAACCAAACGGAACATCTCCAGAACAGCATGGGCTTTCCAATCCCCTTCCGCACAGAAAGAATATCAAGGTCGCAAATCTGAGCTCCGAGCCACATCTCCAACCTTCATCATTTCCAAGGACCTGTGTTACGGGAAGGAGCTCCAGGGGACCCGGGTTGGGGGGCCCCACGACTACTTAGAGCTGGGCCATCACACACCCAAGGCCACCGAAGAGACGACCCCAGGGCAGGTAACAGAAGCGCAAATCCGGAGCCGCTGACCATCGAGGACCGCTCTCCAGCCTGCCAGCCCCGCAGCAGGCAGTGTTCGGTCCTGGTTCACCAGCACTGAGCGCGGTAATAACCGCCGATTTTCCAGTTGGCCGTTACGAGCGAGTGAAGTAGCAATTTTCCTGCGAGAGCCTTAAAGAAGCACTGTGCGCAGGTTACAACGGCGCTCCGCGTGGAGCTCCAGAAGACACTGGGGCTCGTCCTCCGCCGTAAGCAGTCTGACCTCCACCGCCGGCCGGATTGATGGGGAGCTCATTAAGAGTGGTCCCTGCCGCTGCCGCACTGCCTCCCATCTGGTAATTGATGGTGTCACCCCGGAGGGAGAGGAAGCAAGCCTCTGGACACGGACTCAGCGCTCTGTACTGCTGGACACGGCATGCGTGGGGTTGGATTCGACATCCACACTTTCATCTGAAAGCTGGGGACATGGCTAGGGACGTGTTGTGACCATGTCAGTTCAGACACCGTTTGTAGGGTATGAGTACATACAACATATGTAAATAAAAGTATATGTGTGCACACAGGTGTAAATTAAAGACACACACAGACTTTTTAATCTCAGAAGTTTCTCTCTTCTCCGGCTGCTGCGGTGTTGGGGTCCTTCCCCTCCTGGGTCACGAGGATGTGGAAAATCAGGGTGCACACTTGGACATGTGCCACTTCCTCTTGCTGCTGGGCGGCCGGCCGACCCCCACAGTCCCTGCACCCCGCTGCGGCGAGTCACCCACACTGGGCTGCGGAGATGTGTGAGCGCGCACCGACCTCCTTCCCACTCTTCGCCCACCCACAAACGGAACTCCAGGACACGTTTTAAACCGTCCAGCCCTTTGAAGGAGACTCGGTGATGTGTGCATGATCGATGGAGAACAGGAAACTCGGAAATGAACCTGAGGTCACGTGATTCCTCCCCAACTTTTCACCCCACGAAGAACTGGCAGGCACCTCCCATCTCCACACCCATGTAAACATGCCATGTTCCCAGAGTCAGTCAGGTCAGTGGAAACCCACGGGGAGCCTGTGCTCCGCAGCTGGGACTGGCGCTGCTTATCAAATGACTCCGGGTGCCTTTGCTCCCCGCCCCCGCGGAGGGAGCCCTTGTGAACGGGACTTATTTCCATGGACAGGTTGAAGCACCCTTTCTAACGGATTTCTAGGATCAAGAGCATTTGTTTCCTCCTTGCTCGCACCTGCCGAGTCCTGTCTGGAAAGATCCATCTCTTTACCCACAGCTGCACATCCGCAGCCGGGAGGAGCTGGGAGAAGCCCGGCCACCCCACCTGGCCTCCATCAGGAATGAGCAGCGCACGAGAGCCCTCCGTGCAGCCTGGCTGGCTCCTGCAGCCCCAGCTGGTGTCCTTGGAGCCTGACCTTGGCCAGCAGCAGCCCTGTCACTCCTGATCAGAACCTCCGGGGTGAGACCGCCCCCCCGCTGCCCCGCAGTCTCTGCTGTGACCTGATGTGGCTCAAGCTTGGGCCTCATTGTCCCCTCTCTGTCTCAGAAGACGACTCTGCAGCTTCTCTGCTCTCTCAGAAGCAGGCAGACCTCCTCTGTCTTCATCCTGAGCAGAGGACCTGGGCGGAGGATTTCCATCCCCTGCAGCCCAGCAGCCACAGGTCACATGCTGCCAGACCCCTCTCTGTGGCACCTGTGGTTCCAGTCAGTGCCCTGCACTGCCTACATGCAGGGCCACCGCTCTGCCCTCCACAGTTTCTCGCCTCTCCTGAGCCCTGTGACGTGGCTCCCGCGTGCCTCCATCTTTCTCGTACCCCGGCGTCATCTTCACACCGTCCAGTCGCCTTGGATCACGATTCCCGCCCAAACCCAGAGATAACATCGTGCGCCCCCACCCACCCCACGCTACTGCATCCCTCACCCCTGTTTTCCCCCAGCGCCCTGCTCTATGTCAGGTCCCTCCCTGCCCCCTCTGCCCTGAGCCACCACCACCAGCACTCACCAGCCAGCTCCCAAGCAGGACCCGGACAGCCTCCCGGGCGGGACCCCATGGCCCCTTCTCAGTCCCCACTGCCTCCGCCTGTGTCTGCAGCACTGCACAGCTGCTCACGTGACCTCGCTCCCCTCACTCCACTATCGGAACCTCAGCCTTTTGTAGAATCTCCACTTCTTCATGGAGACTTGTCTCCTGGGCTGGTGTCTCCTGGTTTCTCTGACTGCCCCGTGTGGGCCCACCCAGGGCTCAGTCCTGTCCCTGCCTCTGTCCCTGCTAGGTTCCTGAGGCCGAGGCTTCAAGCCCTGGCTGCACAGCCACCCCACAGGGTAGTGGAGATACTCAGAGCACCTGGAGCGCCCCCTCGGGGAGGTCAGGGGCGGGGCCCAGATGCGGCGCATTTTTTCCAGCCTCCCAGGTGATTGGTCCGTGGGTCAGGGGTGGAACCCTTTTCCTAAGGGGTCTCCTGCAGCCTGTTGGCACACCATCTCCCTGCGGACGCCCGGATTTTAAAGCCGTGACCTGCCCCTGTCCTTTACAGCCCAGACTCCCACTCGGCAGCTGCAGTGAGGTGGCAGGGAGGCAACTGAAAACATGTTCCACCTGAAACTTTGACCTGTTACTCTGCAACCCAGCCACCATCTTTGTCTTCCTCATTCTAGCGCATGAAGGGCCATCTCTCCAGCTCTCTGTCCCGAGATCTCGAGGGGTCCTCACCTCCCCTGTTCCTGCACACCCCGTGCCGGCCAGTGGCAAACACTACACTTCCGAGCACGTCCAGCTCCGGCCACTTCTTCCATCCCCACTGCCGCCCCTGGGGCCGCACCGGCGTCCTCTCCTGTCTGGTTCCGCGGCAGCCGCAACCTCCTGCTCACTCTCTCTCCCTCTCCCTCTTCCCCTTCCAACACGGCCAGACCATCCTCTGAGGACATCAGTCCCTCGTTCACCCTCCACCCAGACTCTCCCGTGGGTCATATTTCATATCCACAGCCTTTCAAGCCACGGCTAATCAGAGACCACCCACCCCGGCGGTGAGATGGTTTCCAGCTCCCAGGGTTTTTCCTCTCTTCTACGTGGTAAGAAAACATTTTTAGAAAGTTCTAGAATAGCATTTTCTAAACTTACCATGAAACATTTTAAAATTATAATATGTTGATGAGGCACCAAGAGGTGTCCATGGAATATAAGTGTAGGCTTAGATTAAAGCACCACCAAAAAAGCTCTCGCAGGTGAATTAATTGCTTAAAGAAATGATAAAAAATTGATTCCCATTAACTTTGGTTTTAATACAGAATGCAAAACCAGCATCAGCCTGTGGCCCGAGGCCTTCGGGAACCACGACTCTTGGGGACCAAGTTCATTCACACATTCACTGACAACAGTCTCGCTTGGTCCTTGCCATCAGAAAGCTCCCTCGTGACAACAGAGGTCGCAGAGCAGGACGGGGTGGGGTGGGGGCTGGCCCTGAGGAGCGAAGAGTAAGATGCAAATGTGTGTAGCTGTTCCCGAGAGACACGGACAGGTGACCCGGCAGAGGGGAGGTGGGGACGGCTCCCCTTCACGGAGGGCAGAGGCGCACCTTAGGGACGAGGTCACCGGAGGGACTGACTCTAGTCTAAGGGCAGGATGAGGTGGGGATCGGGGACGTGAATTCCAGGTGGGCAGGCGCACCGTTAGCGTTCTCTTCCCGCCTGTGTCGGGGACCAAGAAAGAGCCAGACAAGCTTGGCGGCAAGAGCCTGAACCCAGCTCACCGTTCCTCCAGGAGCCTGGCAGGCTTGTCCCCACCCACTGTCACATCGGAGAGACACAGAGACAAGCCTGTCTGGTCACGGGCACGGGGGGACAGCTGCAGGCTCCCCTCAGAGGGACGACAGTCAGTGCAGGTCGAAGGTGCAGCCGCACCGGGGCGTTCGCCGCCCAAGGCGGGACCCGCCGAGAGGGACAGGGTGGGTGGCTGTTAACGGTCTCTCTGGAATAAGCCAGCAAGAATCAAGACTGCTCTGGTCCAACCGGTGGCTGCAGAGGGGGCGGCAAACCCCCAGGGGAGGAGAGCTGCACCGAGCATGTGCAGACCCTTCCCCCAAACTCGCTAGTTGTTGGGGGAATCTGGCTAGAAGTAGGCAGGGGACGTCCCCACCACTGACCTCCCCGGCAGGTGGCATGCTGCCGGCACATGAGTTCCATGGGGGCTCTGCACGATGCCTGTGAGCGACGCTGCCCCTTGGGGTCCCTGCTGTGCCATCGAACAGGTGAGGAAACTGAGGCTCGGGGCTATTTGGTGACTTGCTCAGGATGTCATGGCCACTGCAAAGCGGAGAGAGATTTGGATCTAAGGCTCTAGCCTCCCAAGTCCGTGTGCTGTCAGCCTCCTGGGTGGGTGGTGGCCCCCGAGGGTGTGTCTTCCAGGCACCATAAAAACTACAAGAGGCAGACCCGGAGCCCCTGAGTTGGTCTCCCAAGAATGCGCCACAGGGTCCCCCTGCTCACCAGGGGCTCTCGGGGCTCTGTCTGGGCTTCAGAGGCAGACACAGCCCTCGCCAGCAGGAGGCAGGGCCGCCTGAGCTCAGTGACGGCCGTCGGCACGGGCTCGCCGAGAATAACCATGCTTGGTCCGTCTGCTGGAAGTTTGCAAGGAGACGCCACAGTGAACAGGAGGAAGCCTGCCTGTAATTTACCGGGACTTCGAGGGAGCGTTTGATGGAGTGGCTCTCAGAAGACGAATATTCTAGGTCAGCAAGTCTGCGATGGTGAGGAAGCTGCTCGAACGCGTAAGGAACTTGTCAGGGTTGTCAAGATGGAGCAGATAAGAGCCATCCTCGCCAGCGGAGCGGCCTGGGGAGGGGAGCCTGTGACGCTGGGATTCTGCCGACACCAGCAGTCTGCGGGCTGTGCGCGTTTCCTGGCTGCTCTGTGAGCGATGTCGGGGTTCGGGGAGGCCAGCTGGCTCCTGGCGAGGACCGGAGCCTTCCGTTTAAACTCCTCAGTCCGAGAGCTGGTCCAGAGGCGTGTGCGGGTCAGAGGGGAGTTTTATTTGGCCGCCGGAGCTGAAGCAGCAATTTTCACGGAGGTCGCTCGAGGAATTTAGATTCTTCTGGGGATTTAAAATCGTCTGAGCACCAGGAGTTCTGAGCTTTGGTTTTTGCTCTCAGCATTTCTTTATCTTCCTGGAGCCCATGTTTGCAATTCCCCAACTGCCCTTTTACTCTCTCATCTCCTTTGGCTCAGATGAGTTTTTATCCTCACCCCGAAAGTGGGGTGCAGGGCCCCAACCTCATGTGACCGGCACCTAGTGCTCCCTAAGGCGCAGTGATTGGGTCAGGGGTGGACATGGGACCCACACCCCCTCCCCCAGTCAGAGTGGACCTTGTGAGGGAGTCCCTCAGACACGGCCGAGCCAAGACCCCTCTTCCAGGGGCCCCTGAGGAGACACCCTGTGCCGGGCAACAAGTCTGAGTGGGGGGCATCTGCGAGCCCCGTGGCCTTTCCCGAGGGTGGCAGGTGGGGACGAGGCAGAGTACAGAGCCCACATGTGTGCCCCGGGTCTGGGCACCTATCCCAGCCACCGGCATCTTCTTCGTGGTGGGGTGGTCTGGTTGGGGGGGGTTCTGTGGCATGAGGCACAAAGAATCCTGGTGAGTCACCCCCATCCCTCCAACAGCTTGTATGCTGCTGCCAGGTTTTAGACACGGGTCCTGGGCTTGGCCACTGAGCAGAGAACCCGATCGTGGCTGTGGGGGCAGCTGGGAGTGAGGCTGCAGCGATGGCCCCGGGCCTGTCCTGGCCATGACTGGGCTCAGTGGCCACGGAACGTCTTCCCAAAAGACTCAGCGCCACTGCCCAGGCCCACAGAGCTGCTTCCTGGGAGAGAAAACTGGGACCCACGGGGACCCATCTGCAAGTCAGCGAGGCCCAGCTTCCAGGGCAATGAGCTCGCCATCATTTTCAGCACACTGGGCTCGGTCCCCGTCACTTCCTCTGCATTGTCATCGCTGTCATCAACTCCACCGTCATTATCGGTGTCTGTGTCCCGGTGACGTGTTGGATGCCGTGCAGACTGTCTCACCGGTGTCACCACGGGGCATCTCCCTGAGGTCATCCTCAGCATTAGCCTCTGTCACCAGCCCGCGGTGACATAGGGTGAGCCCAGGTGATTTGATATTCATTGGGTCAGCAAAGATTTTCTGGTGCCCATTACATGGCTGCAGCCAGGCCGGGCACTGAGGCCATAGTGACCCCATGTCAGACGCAGTCCTCCCTTGCCCCCCCAGCCCCCATGAAGACAGAGGCTGGGGAGCAGGGAGGGGGCCAGGTGGGGACAAGGTGGGTAGGGTAAGATTACCCGGGATCTTAAATGAGGCAGTCGGGAATGATCTTTGCTATCCCTTGAGCCACAGAGAACCGTTTATGGATCTTTTAGGAGGACGAGGTAATGAGCCTCGAATT
This sequence comes from Tonatia bakeri, assembly GCA_004024845.1. NCBI lineage: Eukaryota > Metazoa > Chordata > Mammalia > Chiroptera > Phyllostomidae > Tonatia > Tonatia bakeri. The sequence goes on along the minus strand of PVIA01001467.1, from coordinate 191,464 downwards.
TTAAAAGAGCAGTTTAGGATAAGGCGGGAGTGTGGAGGTGAAGAGGGGTCTGTGGGATCCCCAGGCACAGCCTCCACGACACGGTTACGGAGGATGAAGGCAGATGCCCACAGGGATGGCTCGGGCTTGAGTGAACCCACAGGAGGGGGCGTGGGCTGGCACTGGGGGGGCCCTGGACCGAGGCCTGGCAGGGGCGCCAGAGTTGGGGTTGGGCCCTTGGAGCTGGAGCAGCACTGGGAACACAGCACTGCTGGTTCCGGGACCGTCGGGAGCATCAGTGTCCAGACAGCGGATGGAGAAAAGGTTGCACACATGTGACTAAAACCCGCGGCCTGCCCCTGAGTCCCTATGACACAGAAGCTGTGCTCTCGAGTGGTGTCTGATTGATGGACACGTACTGGTCACCGCCGTCTGCCCGCCAGTGTAACGAGTGACAGGGACTCAGTGAGGAGCAACACCAGACCCGGCCCGGGGCATGGCAGAACGTGCCAGAACCGGAATGATGGTGCCAGCTGCCACTTACCTTCTGGCAGGACATGCCGGGGCCTGGGGCAGGAAAGCCCACAGGCCAACACAGTTGCGGAGTGAAGCTATAGGACGATGCTTGACTCGCCAGCCGCAGCTGACAGACTCATCGCCCGACTGCAGCAGGCACTTTGCTGCCCGCCAGCCAGGCGTGCTGTCATCCACACATGGACACATGGACACGGGCTGGACGGGCTGGAAGCTAGAGAGATACTGACTGCAAGTAAGGAGCAGCCCCGCCGTCCGACCCGGACTGACACACGTGTGCACGCAGCGCAGCAGACCCTCCCCTCCAGGTGCGTGTGCACCTGTCCAACGCAGACCCTCCTCGAGGGCTTCCTTACAACTCGAGGCATCTCACTGACGACGCCTGACAACAAGGAAAGGGTTTCTGTTACGCAGACGTTTGAGAGACGCTGCCTGGTCTACTGCCCCTTGAAGGATCCGATCGCTATTGTCATGCTGGAAATCTGGGAAGTCCCGACACAGAAGAGGCGGCCGGCTCCAGGCAGTACGTGATTTACCAAGGGCATGTGTTCACGATTCCCCCAAAGGTGAGGCAGAATCCTCGCCCTCGGGCTCCCGCCATCCCTGAGTGGCAGACTGGGGATGCTGGGAGCTCTACCACACACCTGCAGGTCAGGGACACGGGGACGTTCTAGGGTAAGTGACAGGGAAACCCCGGCACCTGGCCCGAGGTAGGAGCCTGGAAAGATAGGGGGACCTGGCCAGGAGTTCTCTGCTCCCTCCATCAAGTCTGAGACCAGAAGGGCCCCGTGATACCCTGCATTTTCCCACACGGGAATCCAACAGCATCGCCTTGGGCCGTAGGATATATTTGATGTGCGTCTGAGAGTTCCCTCTGCAGCATGCAAATTGTTTACAGAATAGACACAGGGGATCTTGAGAACTGTCCGTGGTACTGAGAGCCAGGTGACGCCTTTCTCCGGCCAGCTTCTGTGATGCCTGGAATCGCTGGTGGCTCAGGGAGGGGCTGGGGGTCCTGTAGGCTGAGAGCCCACAGGCAGAAGGAAAGACTGCCCAGTGACGAGGGGAGGCTGAGCTCTGGCCTGGGCCCAGCTGGGGCCCAGAAGCCCCCAGCCGCACAGGGGGAAGAAAGGAGCACCCTGCACAGCCAAGACTGGGCACACGTTTCTGCAGCCTGGGGCCCCCCGAGCACTGATGGGGGTCTGCCGTGCACCCTTGGTGCCTCCAGTGGCCTCATTCTGAGGGAGGATGGGGCGCCCAGGTCAGGGCGGTGCCATGTGCTAAAACACCGTCAGCATGTAATCCCCGGGTGCTGGAAGGAATGCCAGGAGGTGTGTAAATGGCCTCAGTGTGCAGAACAGGAGTCACGAGGCCACACATCCAGACTTCAAGAGCAGGGACTGGCAGGCTGGGGTGGTGCTTAATCGGACCTCGGGACAGATGGTCACCATTCTTTCTGCTGTCCCCTCCCGGCCAATCACGGGACATGTCAATGAGGGTGATGGGAGGGGACTATGAAAATGCCGTGTTTGGAAGGAATTAAAGGAAAAGCACTCTGTTTACGAGTAGCGGCACTTCCCAGACTGAGGTGCGGCTGAGAAGCCCGAGCCCCCGGGAGCCGGCAAGACGTCCCATTGGCCTCACACCTGTCCCAGCACCTGAGCTCTGTCGCCGATGTTATATGGGGGCCCCGCGCCCCACACCATGTTTTGTTATGCAAACATGGGGGTGTTCCGCAGCCCCCTACTTCAGCAATGCAAACTCCCCAATTCCTGTGTCTCAGACCAGAGCTGGCAGAACCCAACCGTGTCCCAGTGAAACCACCACTGATGTCCCCAAACACTGAGACTGAGCTGAACATCAGGACAATCCAGGCTTGTAAACGCCGCTGCCACCCTGCACCCAAGCGTCCCCGGAGGCCCCAGCATCTCCGTGGTGGGAAGCCCACGCTAAGTTCTCATAATCCACTGCTCTACCCCGCATTTCTCCCCAGAGAGCAGCTACAAGGGGACCCCAAAGTGAAGTGGCTCAGAAAATACTTAATATTTTGAATCCTTACTTTGTTATCCACAAAACTGCATGGTGCAGATAACTCCGCTTGCATCCCAATCCCAATTTGAGAGCCCAGCTCAGAGCATGCTCCCCAGAATGCGGGATTAGACCAGGTGCCACGCAGTGGTGCAGCGCAGAGTGCGGGGTGCAGGTTAATCTCAGAGAGAGTTAAAGTGCCAGTTGTCACTTCTGTCAAAAACTATATCACAACTGTAATTTCTGCTTCGTGGAAGCACTCAGTCCGCACAGAGTTGGTTTCGTGCTCTGTGTGCTGCCGTTGGTGTGAGAACTCCTGCCTCCGTCGGGGAGCTGGCAGGCAGCCCCTGCTGAGCACGGATGTCTGTGTCTGCATCAGGATCGCCAGACCGGGCCCGCCAGGTAGGGCCGTCCTGCCCAGGAGGCCGGCACTGGGTGTGGTGACCGCGTCCTGTTCAGGATGGGGACACAAGGATAAGGCTGCTCCTGGCAGGTTGACGTGGGGGCTTTCTTTGTTGTTGTCTCCCAGAGGGGCAAACCTGATCCTGGCACCTGGCTCTGCTCTCCGGGACGAGGAGGAGCCATTGCCAGCAGGACAGACAGCGTCTGTGGCTTCCAAGCAGCTCTGCGGCCAGCTGTGGGGGGCCATGTCTCCATGCCTGCCTCTGTGTCCATGTCCCTTCTGCAAGTGGGCAACGGGTAGCACCTGCCCTATGGGGGGCTTCATGGCCAAGTGCTCCCAGCTGTGCCTGGCACAGATTAGCACCGTTTACCTTTCACGAAATAACGCCTGTGGGTGCCTCGGAGGTGACAGGAGAAAATGTGGCCGAAAGTAAGCCAACACCTTCAGGAGTTTCTCAGGGGCCACGCAAGGACCAGACAGTTGGTGTCGGATGAGGCCCCTCCAGGTCACTGGAAGGCGGGCTGCACCGGACCAGGCCCCGAGTGAGCCCAGGGGTGTCCCTGGAGAGGGTGGCTGGGTGGGGACACATGGGGAGACCAGCTGCAGCCAACCTCCGCCGTTCTAAACCTCAGTGGCTTTCCCCCGGAGGCGGCAGGAAGGCGTTAGAATTGGACAGGAACAGTGGTTTCAGATGTCATCTCCATAGGTCAGCCCGGAGCAAGGATTGAAAGGAGTGCTGTGTGAAAGTGGACTCGTGATTATAGTTTCTTCAAATAGACCAAGTTATCCATAAATGGAAAAGTCCCTGAAGTGGAATATTCCATAAGAACACATTTAAAAGATTGCTGAAGGTAGCCGTTTTCTGCGGAGTTTATCTTGGCGTTCTATTAAGCGTGCATCCGAGGTGAATTCACATACACGAAGGGGCCACGCCGGGGAGAGAAATGCGGGGGCAGGAACCGGGTGAGGGTGTGTGTCTCGGACATGCACCGTGGACACGGGGCGGAGGGAGACCTGCGCTCTGAGAGCCGGAGAACAGTGGAAACCACTGGTTCCGGTTTCACATCTGCCTACGGTAAGGAGAGGGGGAAAATGTCCCCTCCCGTGGGAGGTCTGAGCGTAGCACCCAAATCCCGCTTTGTAACTGGAAACATGAGGTTGACTCGATTCACATCTGTCTTAGCGGCACCGCGTAGCTCTCTGCGCGGGCAGGAGCTTGTTGACTAAAGCCTGAGCAGCGGACGTCCGTGGCGGCTGCGCACTCGAGGGTGGACGGTGTGGAGCGGGTCACTCCTAAGCGCCCGATCCCGGGCTCCTGAAGCTCCGATCTCGGTGCGGAAACCTGTGTGTGGGACAGTCCAGCGGTGCAGAGGAAGGAACACCGGAGCGGGGCTGTGGAGCCTGCCGGGGGAGGCTCGGGGGCGCTGAGAAGTCCAGCCCACCGGGCTGCGGGAATGAGCCTGGAGAACTGAGCGCCCAGGAGGGAGAAGCGCCACGTTCACCGCCAGGGGTCAGCGCTGGCCCAAACCAAACCCGAGTGGCACTTCCAGGCCTGCAGGAGAAGGCGGCCGATCAGTAGCAATACGGTGGAAAGAGGCCCTTCCCGTGACATGCGTGCTGGGAAGGGGGGAGGGCTGTGGGAAGCAGAGGCTGCGCTGGGGAGCTCTGGGGTGTTGCCGTGTCAAACAGCGAGTGTCCCGAGAGCAGGTTGAGTGGGTGGGCTCTGAGCACATGTCTGGAGAGGACGGGTGAGTCAGTTCTGGGGTCCCGGGGGAGCGTACCTAGCGGGAGGTGGGGGCAGTGCAGCCAGTGACCGCAGAAGCGAAAGCAGAAGAAGTAACATAAAAATGTCAAAACCAGGAATGGCAGCTTCCAAAATGTTTCCGCGGTTCACACTGAGTGCTGAGTTCTCAACAAGCACATTTGTTCAGATACTCCTGGGGCGTCCGGGGTGGGGGGGCCCTCTGAGGAGGTGGCAAAGCCGTGCCCTGCACACAGACTTCTGTACCCGGCGGACTGCTGGGCACTCAAACCCAGTGACTCGAACCCAGAAATCAAACACTCAGAACGGCAAGCATACTGTTTCTCAATTATTTGGGTAGTTAATTTAACTAATTGGTATTTTGGATTCCAAGCTCTCACGATTTGTAAAATATTCACAAGAGAGCGAAGGAGCGGCACGCACCAGCCGTGCTGAATAATGAGTCTTTCCGACAAGGGAGTGGAGACCTCTCCAGGCATTCCCATCACCGCCCTCCCAGGGGCACATCGGACGTGGGACCAGGTGTGGGAGGGCGGGGGCGGCAGGCCCGAGGCCTCGGAGGACAGAGCCACGCTAACCGACGGAAGTGAAGCAGGCGTGGAAACACGCCCGGATCGTTACTCAGGCTCCACGTTCTGCTGCACCTTGAGGCCCACACTTGTCAGAGGGAGGAGCACGTGGGGGAGGCATCTCCTCCCCCAGGCGAGGTCTGGAAGGTGGAAACACTCCCGCCCACGCTAGTCAGACCGGTTCCTGGAACGTGAGGGCGGATTTGATGCCCAGAGCCTCTCAGTGGAAACGGTGAGACGCCGCCACCATTGGCCACCTTTGGGGCAGTGTCCTGAACCCATCATCTCTTTCGCCAGCGCCTACCTGGTGATTCGTACCTGTTTTATGGCGGAGAGATTATTTATATTCAAAAACCAATCGCAGCTTGGAGATCTTTAAACTAAATTTCATATTCTACCGAGGCAAATAAATTCATAGGCGATATAATTATTTACAGCCTGGCGACCTCCCGCAGTAAATACCAGACTTGAAGGAGCTCGGGGTGAACGACTCGTCGTGCGGACCGGTTTCTGTGCGGCGTGCGCTGTCCGAGGCAGCAGAGCGCACCGCAGCAGTGAGACTGGATGGTGCTGAAACCATTTCTGGACAATTCCGAAGCATTCTCAGGAGCCGGGTGGCCCTGCGACTCCCGGGTTTAATGTTCCCCTGCTCCCGAACGAGCTCGCCGAAGTCCACCTTCTGCGTCATGTGCGACGGGGACCCCGCCCTGCAAAAGCTGGGGGTGCACCGAGCTTGGAGGGCCGCATTCTCCTCTCGCACGGGCCTGCCTCCCTCACCCACTGGGTGGGGAGCAGGAACGCCTTCTCCTCTGTGGTGGAGCTGGGCGTCTCTGTGAGTGCTGTGTGGATGCTCCAGTAGAAACCCTGGGCCCTCCTCCTCACTGTCACATCTGGGACTGAAAACAAGTGTGCTTCGTCAGCTCTCGTGGGGAGCTTCCACACGCCCCGAGCCCACGCGTGAGCACCTGTGCCTGCGTCTCGCCCACGGCTCGGCCTCCCTGGAAGGGTTTCACCGTGGCACTTGTTATTGTTTAAAGTGCAAAGCTGTTTGCAGGCCCGGCTTCCAAGTCAATGTTTTCCCTTGGGAACAGAAGGTGTAAAAGTGACAATATGTCTCACTCCTTCCTTAAAATGGGACCTCGACGTGCTTTCTAAGGATGTATCATGCCGGTTGGCACGTAACTTCTCTGGGTTCGTGCAGGGGGGTGTACGCACAGCTGTGAGCAAAACCATATTTGAGAAAACACCAGGGGGTGTGGTTTGTGGTCATGGCGGGTGTGTACCCATCAACTCCCAGGGGTTATAGGAAAAAAATAATAGGGTTATGTTCTCAGAGTGTCCTTATTTGTGTCTTTTCTTTTTTTAAAGACTTTATTTTTAGAGAGGGGGAAGGGAAGGAAAGAGGGAGAAAAAGATCAATGTGCGGTTGCCTCTTGCACGCCCTCTACTGGGGACCTGGTCTACAACCCAGGCTCGCGCCCTGACTGGGAATCAAACTGGCAACCCTTTAGTTTGCAGGCCGGTGCTCAAACCACTGAGCCACACCAGCCAGGGCCTTACTTGTGTTCTTTTTCTGCAGAAAAATTTATATGAGTCTTTACTGCTGAACCAGATGCACGAGGAGCAACCGAGGTGGGACGCACAGGTCAGTGAGCGTGGAACTGCCCCAGCGCTGCGCCTCAAGGACCGTAAACGCCCCCTGTTTATCTCGCTTCCTGCAGTGGGACGCAGCCTGTGCACCCGGCAGGGGTTCGGCAAAGCCTGCATCTGCACACGGCAGCCTGGGCAGCACCAGGTCTCTGCAGGACGTGGCGCTCGGAGGGCTCACTGGCACTGGATTGGCTGGCACATCTCCCCGGAGTGCAGCTCGCCGACACCTGCAGCCAGATTCATCCAAGGAAGGAAACAGCTGCCCCTCCGTCCTGGAGGCCCACGCCCATGGGCACAGGGCCGTACATGTTTAGAGGTTTCCCTCACATGGCAATTGCGAAACTCTCGGCGGACCTTCCACCTGACATTGGGGGGTGGGGGGCGGTTGTGTCACAGAAGCGGATCAGAGTATGGCAGCACAGCTGTCCTCGCCAGTGCAGGCACGTTCTCCTGCAGAGGAAGCCCTGCTGAGCCGAACCAGTGGCTTTGTGTCTGTGGTCCTCCCGGACGCAGCCACCAGGGAACACGGATGGAGTCCTAGGACGCCTGGCAGGTGGCACTTCTCTGTGGACAGACCCCACCACGCGGCCGCAGCTGAATCATTTCTCGTCCTCCTGGGGATCCCCAGTGAACAACGGGACCTGCTCGAGGTCCTCCATATCGGCTCAGGCTTCTCCACGCAGTGGAGAGGAGTAGGAGTCTGCTGGGGGGCGGTGACAGAGGCCACGGGATGGGGGGCGGGCCTTGAACAAAATCAGTCTCTTCCCTCACAGTTCGGAAGGCCGGACGTCCAAGATCAAGGTGACAGCAGATTGGTCCCATAGAGGCCTCTCTCCTGGGTGTGCTGGTGGCTGCCTCCTTCCCTTGTGTCTCCCCAAGGTGTGTTTCTGAGTCCTAACCCCGCTCCCTAGGAAGACGCCCATCCGGTTGGGGCAGGGCCCACCCACGTGGCCACACTGAGCCTTAATCACTTCCTTATAGGCCCTGTCTCCAAACACAGCCACATCCTGAGGTTCCAGGGGTGAGGGCTTCACCCTGTGGATTTGGGGGGGACACAGTTCAGTGCATGAGAAGGTCTGTGCTCCGATTCACTGGTGAATTGAAGCAAAAGGAGAGTGTTTCCATCCAGCCAATTAATGAGTAGTCCACAGGCATGTGGCAGGGAGGTGAGCTGAGCAGTGCCCAGGTGGGTGGTCAGCAGCCCAGCCCTGCCCTCGGGGTGCTTCCTGGCTGAAGGGTGGTCTGTTTAAAGGAAACTGAAGGAGATCATCTGGGTGCAGACCACCGTGGAGGTCTTGGCTGTGACGAAAGGCTCTCCTCCCTTGCTGAGTTCTCTCCCCGGTCTTCCATTAAAAACACAAAAGGCGTCCTGTCCTCTCTTTCCAGAGGTGAGATCCGAGAGAAAGCCAAAGCATGACGTCACCCTGACACAAGCCACTCGCCTTTGTGCGCCCGAGCCTGCAGCGCGGTCCGCGCGGGTTGAAACACTCTCAGTGGATGAAAGGGTGTGAGACCCAGGCGGCGAACACCTGGACCGCCGCGGACAAGGCTCGGCCGTCCTTCTGTGCGTGAGGGACCGGGGACCTCCGCTGTTAGGAGAAGCGGCTTTCCGGAAAGTTCCGTTTCTCCCTCTCTCTCTCTCTCTGCCATGTCTGGCTTCCCGCCACACCCTGGGAAACTGGTAGAAACACGCTGGAAACCTCATTGTGAGCAGGTGCACGATTCAGCAGCCGATGTTTAAGTGACAGCTGAGGCCTGAGAGCAAGTGCCGGCGGGTAAATGTGTGTGTGTTTTCAGAGTTAATAATCACGCTGCACAATTCTCTTTGGAAAAAGGGTTTATAATAACACTTTCTGAACGTGCCAGGCCAAGTAATTACACACTTGGCAAGCCATAAAAACTAAACAATTTGGCAAATGCCTTATTAACCAAGTTTTTGGGTCAATACAAGGTTTTTATTTTATTTAAATCAGGGGATTAATTTTTTTTAAATAGGGCTGAATTTCTTGGTTTGTGGTTTCATCATTTTTCGGGTAATGACAATTTTACTCACTAAGGTGATGTTTTAAAATGTGGTTCTTTCCTGAATGTCCGTAGGCCAAGGGAGGTGGACACATCGGCCCGGATGCCCAGTGGGGCTGAGCCACCACGCCAGGCCCTGTTCCCGAAGAGCTGGAGGCAGCAATCCCAGCTCCAAGGAGGCAGGAGTGGACATCCCAGTCCCACAGCTCTTGGGAGTGTGATGGGAACTCCCGAGAAAGTCACCTGGAGGTCAAGACCATCATTTTGGGAGCTTGGCCATATTTCTGGGAAGCACGGATGCTGGCTTCCTCTCCGAGTTAAGGCAAAGTTCCTGTGGACGCTGAAGTGCAAGTTCATGATCTACCCATTTTCTCTCTCGAGGCTCCATTCACGCCAGCTCGCTCCCTCCGCAATCCTAGCTGGGAATGCAGCCCCCGCGCAGCCGGCGGGTGGGTCAGAAGTGGGGGCGATTCTTCACACATCCATGTGGTTGGTCACTTACCAAGAGGGCTCTCACACGTTTAAAACTATCTTTTGAATGAATTTGATGCATTTATTTTAAATCTCACAAATGCAACATAACTTAGAATTGAATGTGAGGATACCACTTAACATGCAGGGAACACAAAATGAAAGTCATAGCCACCCCACTCCACCCCATCCCCCCAGAGGTGGGGCTCCTCCTTCTGTTCAATCCCTAACTCGGTTTTTCCTGTCGTCTTCCTCAGTTTTTATGCAGTCTAGTCTCGTCTCTTTTTTTTAAGCGGATTCTTTCTTTTTAAAGATTTTACTTATTTATTTTTAGAGAGATGGGAAGGGAAGGAGAAAGAGGGAGACAGACATCAATGTGTGCTTGCCTCTCATGCGCCCCCTACTGGGGACCTGGCCCACAACCCAGGCATGTTCCCTGACTGGGAATCAAACCAGTGACCCTTTGGTTTGCAGGCCAGTGCTCAACCCACTGAGCCACACCAGCCAGGGCCCTCTAGCATAGTTTTTTAAAAAATATATAAGCATACTCTACAGGCTGCACTGGAACTCGTTTATACCACTTAACTCTGTAACTTAGAAGATGTTACCTGTCAATCCATACAGACTCTTCTTAGTGGACACACGGGATTTTGTTCTCTGGAGACATTGTAACTTATTTACAGATGCCCTCCGTCGGTGGACATCTATGGTGTATCCATTTTACACACTTCGTGCTGCAGAACAGCTTTTGCGTGTATGTCTTTGCTCAGCTGTTACTTCTGTAACTTAGACACCAAAAGTGGAATTCTTTGACTAAAGTGTTGAGGACAGCTGTAATTTTGATGTAATTAGCCAAATTACTCCTGGAAATGGTGGAGCCCGTTCACATTTCTGCCAGTGACTCATGAGAGCACCCATGTGGCCACACCCCAGCTTCTCTGAACGTATCCATCTTTCATTTGCAATTCTGTAGGCGGCCGGGTGTGCCATTGGGGTTTCCTTTTGCATTTGTGTAGCTATTAGTGATGTGAGTAGTGTTTCTGCGAGTTTATTGAGTTTTGCTTGGCTTCCCGGTGAAAAGGAGAGTCAGTAGAATCTTCTGACTGAAGGAAGCATTACCCGAACTGCACTGATGACTCTGATTCATAACTGCCCTTCTCCCTGCCAGTGAGCACGCCCCACACTCGCACGGAACTTCCATCACGACGCTCGCCCACGCATTCATTCAAGAGGCCTTCCTGTGAGTGTCTCCTCGGCGCCAGGGTGTGCAGTGAAGACGGAAGGTGACAGGTGACGTGCTGGCCGAGGGGCCCAGGTGCGCCATCACCGGGGTCGGGGTCAGAGCCGAGGAGGCAGTCAAGGGTGGGTGCAGGCACTTGGCTCACTGGTCCACAGCGAGCAGGTTGGTTAGTCAGATGCCAGAGCCCAGAGTTTTACTGTCCACACTCTGAAGTATCGACAGATGTGAGCACCACTTTCACTTTTCACTTTGGAAATTTTTTTTTAGTCACTGTGTGTAGCATCTCAGCCGGATGTAAATGAAAACAAAGCAGGCCCCAAATTCCTACGGGGGAGGGGACGCTGTCCTGCCAACACATTTTCTTGCTACCGTCTTTGGAATTATCTCATCGCTACCTTATCGCACCTTGGTTACTGCATGTCCAGCACGAATTATAACATTTTTCCATTACAACAGCAAAGAAAAACAAAACCAACGGGTGACCTCTGAAAACCGTGTTTGGCAACAGAGGACTGCATCTCGGAATAATTGATTGCACGAGTAATAAATGCCCAAAGTGATTACACAGTCTAGCACTTACAAAAGCAATTACACTTCAGAAAATCAAAATTAATTTGTACACTTCTGACGCACTTTTAAGGCTGTTGACATTTTATTGTAGTGCTTCTAATGAAATGAAAATTATTAATAATTGTCCCTACTTGAGTGTGACAAATGTCATTTGGCTGGAAAGGCAGAGGCACCACCGCGTGCTGCCAAAGGAACGCAGTTGAGAGTCGCGGGTGGGTATGAATATTCAAACTGGTGCCAGCCGCCTGGACCGCGTCAGCCGCCGGCAGCTGCTCGGCCACAGGTCCTGAAACGGACGTGCATGCGTCCTCACCGAATGTTCTCCTGCGCGGCAGCCAGGCCCCTGCACTGGCCCAGGTCCATGCACAGTGGACGGGCCGTAAATCAGGCCAACACACCTGCAGTGTGTGGTCGCTGAGCCAGCTGGACATGCCTGAAGGAGCCTCCTTGGTGGGCGCCTGTCAGCAGCGACCCCGCTGGCTATTGTGAGAGACGTGTCAGGGGACCGAGTGTCACGGTCACAGGCACCCAGCGACAAAGGAAGACTCACCAGGCTTTTTGGTGCGCATGTGACATTTGAAATGAGCCATTTTTCACGGAAAAATACACCTGGAGTTCGCAGATGGGTCTTTCATGGGAAGAAAGAAGATGAAAATTAGCCCTGGCTGGTGTGGCTCAGCTGGCCGGAGCGTCATGCTGTGCACTGAAGGCTGCAGGTTCGATCCCCGGTCAGGGCACGTGCCTAGGTTTTGGGTTCGGTCCCTGGTCGGTGTGCGTGTAGGAGACACCTGATCCATGTTTCTTTCTCACATCAATGTTTCTCTCTCTCCCCTCTGCCCCCTTCTCTCTAAAATCAGTAAACAATTTCCTTGGGTGATGATTTAAAAAATTAAATTAAGCAAGCCAGCCGGTTTAGAGGGGCATTCCGAACAGCCCTGGCACTCTGACGAGCACTCTGTTCTCCACTGTGGGACACAGACGTCACATAAAACTGGCCAGCAGGGGCATTCAGTGCCTTCCCACTGCCGTGCCACCGTAGCCCTGTCCAGTTCCAGAACATTCTAATTACCCTAAGAAAACCCCATACCTTGAGCAGTCCCTCCTCCAGCCCCTCCCCAGCCCTGGGGGGGCCACGAGCCCACCTTGCATGGATCTCCAGGTGAGTGTGGACGGCAACCTCCCCACCCACTGCCGTACCCACCACGCCCCCACAGGCTGGGAGGCCAAGCTGGGCTCAGGGAGGGGCCGCAGAACTGATGGGGACGCAGCGGGGCCGGAGGTCTTAGCGGGGCCGGAGGTCTTAGCGGGGCCGGAGGTCTTAGCGCAGCACGACCTTGACTGTCCTGCTCTCACAGGGCCGGCCACCGGCCACCTGGGTGCTGGACCCAAGAGGCTGTCGTCGAGTTCTGCACTAGGGTTCTCCAGTGAGCAGAAGCAGGAGGGATGTGTGTGCATCAGCGAGAAAGGGAGGGAGAGGGAGAGAAGGAGGGAGGCTCAGATGTTAAGGACTGGCTCATGGGATTGTAGAGGCATAGTGAGTCGAACCCAAAACCTAGGCACGTGACCTGACCGGGGATAGAACCCGCAGCCCTTGGTGCACGGGACAGTGCTCCGACCAACTGCAGACAGGCCAGCAGGCCGGAGACCCGGGGAGAGGCTGCCCCTGGGGCCCAAGGCAGCGTGCTGGCGGAGCCCCCTGTCTCGCAGGGCAGGCCGGCCCGGCTCCTCCAGCCAGCCTTCGACCGATGGCATGGGGCACACCCCTGTCACGGAGAGCAGCCCACTGCACCCAGAGCCCGACGACTCAGGTGCTCTGCTGCGGCACCAGTACCCTCAACTCACAGAAACGCTGGAGTGCCCGTGGGTGAAGAGCAAGGCACTGTGACCCACGCAGGCAGACACACACGAACGGCCCCCCACGGTCTGTTTCCACGCGGCCGTGTCCTTGCCTTTCTGGGTCCCGAGCTGAACCCAGAGCAGCGGGAGGGCAGCTCAGTATCTGTTCCCAGGACTCTCCAGACCGAGTGACCCTGGAGGAAGTCACACACGTGTGCGCGCACACACACACACGCACTGAGCTGGCGACTGCAAGGCTCCATGGTGCGTGCGACCTTTGCAGATGGTGCAGAGAAACTCCCCGCTTGGAAGTGCTGCAGTGTCTCGTGGACGCAGGAGGCTCGATGCTTGCCACTTGGGGAACCCGTCAAGAGCTCTCCTGGCTGGTCCCGAGATTTCCGTGAGAACAGGTGTTCTCAGCAGCTCTTCACCGAGCGTTGACGTTTCCCTGAGCGATCGCCGTGGCGACACACTAAATGCCTGGAGAAAAACCGGTGCGGAGCCTGTGCTGATATTTGTCGGATAAGCTCACCCTCACACGTGCACCATCGGCGAGGCGGCTGTTCTCACGCCGCGTCCAGCGGCCCCTCTGACTGGCGTCGGAACGGCTCCGCGTCAAACTTAGCCGACCGTAATCAAGCAGCACAGTCTCGCTCTGGGCCCAGGATGTAGACGGTCGGCCACTGCTCCTAGCTAGACACCAGGCAAGAGCCACGTGATTCTAAGGCCGTGGAAGCGGGGGCTCGCCCTCCTGGTCTGCAGGATTCTGCCAGACCACCGCCCGCGCAGAGGGACAGGGGCTGAGTGGAGTCTCCAGTCGGCGGGTCGGGCCAGAGCCGGAGCCCAGCCTTGGTAACAGGAGGTGTGAACTCAGGCGAGCAGACTCGCAGGCGGGACTGGAGGCCCCTGGCCTGTGGTAGCCCCGCCCCCTCCTGTGCCCTGTCCTGAGGACCTTTCTCTTGGGGGGTCCAGCTTGAGAGAGCCCCTGCCCGCCCCTGGACCCATGCGGTGTCCTGCTGATCGCAGACATGGGTGGACTGTCTGCTGAGAGGACCCGGGCTCACAAACACGCCGATCAGCTGGCCGTGGGTGGCCGCTGGGGGCCTCTGCCAGCTGACTTCATCTCCGACACCCAGATACAACCGTCCAAATGCCAGTCCACGGGTGGAACCTCTGTCTTCCCTGGGGCAGAGGGCTGTCCCAGGGCAGCCAGCAGAAGCCCCAGCGCCCAGGAGGGGCAGGGCACCCTGGTTCCCACACACAGAACTCAAACACGCTGAGCAGAATGGCCCAGGAGGACGAGGGTAGTCCGTCAAAACTTGGTTTTCTCGAAAGTGCCACTTGCTGCTTTTGTGAGCTAGGAACAGCTTCAAGAGCACTCCCCCGCTGGTCCAGAGGGCTGGTCGCCTCCGCAGGTGCAGACGCCTGGTTTGTCCCGGGTCATGTCCTGAGCCCCAGGCCAGAGCCACGTGGTGGTGTCAGGCAGGGGAAAAGCAGGTGGTTTTGCAGATTATTGCAACTTGCCCAAATTGTGTTTTGTTTTGTTTTTAGTTTAGTTGTGTTGACACGTGGGTTCCCAGGCCTGCACAGAGAGACAGAACCACGTGCTTGCCCATTCCCCCCTCAGAGCTGGGTCTGATTCCAGGAGCTGGGAGAAAAGGCCACATCCCGTCCTCAAGGGGGCACGTGTGGGGCTCTCTGGGTCGTCTGTCTCCTGCACTCCTTACCCAGAAGTCTCCGTCCCCGGTGGACCTGCCCGGGGACACTGGCAGGCGCTGGGTTTCTCTGGGCTGGGGGGGACTCTTCTGTGAGGGAGGACCAGATGGGACGCGGTGCCAGAGGCGCTGGGCACCTTATTTTCAGTTCCCCGGTCCGTCACCGTGTGGGGAACAACAGCGGGATGCGGTGGTCTTGCAGCGCCCACTCGGGCTCCGGGGAGAGACTGCATTTCCGTACAAACACAAATGCCACCTGTCCACTTGGGGCTGAACCTGCAGCTTTCTTTCAGGAATGTGTTCTTGGGACTCGTTTCTTTCTGAAAGCCTGTCCCTGCGGCTGCCACGTTCCTTTGTCCAACAGACGTCCGTGCACCCGGGTTTGCACACCATCAACCCCGGACGTGGCTCTCCGGTACATGGCCTGTGACTTGGGTGCCAACGAAGACGCTGTGCCCTACCCGGCCGTGGTCTGCGGGACAGAGATGGCCACCGCGGTGAAGGGCTTCAGTCCAGGACTTGGACGGACGACCACTTTCCGGTTGAAAGCTCAGCCTTACTCGGTGCAAAGCCCCTGGCCTTCTTTCTTGCCAAGAAACTCCAGTCTGGCCGGGGACAGTCACATCTCAAGAAGGAGAAGAAAGTCCTTGTTCTGTGCTGCCGTTGACGTGGATGAGCGGCGGGTCCCAGGAGAGCCGCCGCCTGCGGCACAAGCGGGAAGACGGCCACTGTCAGTGTAGCCGCCGCAGTCCAGCCCTGTTCCTCGCGCTTCAGTCCAGGGAGCCCTTGGCCAAAGCCAACAGTGATTCAAACGCACCTGGGGACTGAAGAATCCAGAAAACACAGACTTTCCAGGATTTCCTTTACAATTCCAGGAGGCCCCCAAACTCTCCCAACCTCAGTTTCCCCATCTGGAGCACAGGTGTGCCATTGCCGACGCAGTGGGGTACTCGTGACCCCTAAAATGGGATGACGCTCAGGAAAGCACTTTGTGACGGCCAGGTATTCGCTGTCCTTACTCATTGCACAGATTCAACCGAAATCCACAGGGGCAGGCAAGGGTCGGAATGGGTTTTTCCTTTGAGGAAGGGAAGGGGGCTTCCTGGATCCCAAACCAGTCTCTGCCTGCTCCCTGCTCCCCATCTTCCCTCCTCCCATCTCCAAACACACCCCTGGGCGCCCTGATGCTGCGTCCCGGACGGAACTCCGTGCTGAGCAGTGCACAGGGGGCTCATCTCATGTCCCCCCCACCGGCGGCTTCCCCACTCCCCGCCCCTGCCTGGGGCTGCCTGGGTCTGGCCGGGAGCTAATGAGTTGGCCAGGGGATGGGTGGTCCTTAGCCACAGGTACGGCCCCCACACCCAGTTTCACTCCTGGTTTCAGAGAGTCGTTTCTTTTCGTGCATGGGATGTAAGCAGTTGGAGACATTGGCTCTGAGGCATGAACGACGATCTGTTATTAGCACAACAAAAGAGATTTGGTTTTCTGCGTGAACACTTGTTCTGAGCGTCTCCCTCCCTCAATCGAGAACAAAGGTGGGGGGTTCGGGGAAGCTCAGACACTCCCGAGTGCCAGGTTCCCGTCAAGTCTCATTTGGGTGACGGGTTAACAAAACAGACACTCCGTCCTTGCTACCTAATTAGCTTTGTCACTCACCGAATTCCGGAGTTCCCTAGTCAAAATGAGAGATCTTTCCCTAGTTAATGCTAATCTCCATTCCAACATAATTACATTTTACTCTAATTTTTTTTAAGTAACAAAAAAGTGGCAGGGTCTGAACTCCTTTGGAAACAAATGCCTGTTGTTCTTCAACGTGAAGCTGTGGGTGGGAACCACCGTCCTCCTGGTTTCCGAGCCATGTCACCACCGAGGCGGAACTGGCCTCGGTTGGAACCCAGTGTCTGTCCTGAGCAGCCCCTGCTGCAAAGAGTGAGGCAAAGACAACCCTTCCTGCCCGGGGCCGGTTCCGAGAGCCGAGCTGCCCCGCACCCACGGCCGGCACAGGCCGTTGCAGAGCAAACAGCGCTCACCTGAGAAGGGGGAAAGCAGACCGCCTCTGCGGGGCTGTCTGGGTGGGGGCTTCCCTGCTGCCAGAGGGCCGGCCTCCTGTTATTTTAAATAAAGTTTTATTGGAACGGGGCCGTGCTCGTGTCTCCCTGCCGCCCACGGCTACGTCGGCAAGGTGACTTCGGCGGGGGAGCAGCCACCACGGGCACCGCCTGCCCGAGACGCTGCGGCAGAGCCAGCGGATCAGCACGCGGTCACACTTCAGCTCGGAAAGGCTCGGATGTGCTCACTGCTAAAAAAAAAATTGATGCGCCTTAACACACGTGTACACTCGTGCACGCACACGCACACACACAGGCCAGCGTCCACACGGTGCACACTGAGGTTCGGAGCACCCACTCCGCAGCAGAAATGCAGGACCGCGGGTTGTTTTTCCGGAGTCACTTTCCTCAGAGACAGCCCAGACCTGTGCGGGCCCCCCAGAGGCCCAGCGGGTCTCCCCGGCGGCGAGCCCGTCTGTCTATTGATTCATTTTATCATCTGAAACTGACACGAGCGTGTTATTAACGTCTCCGAAGGATCCAACGCATGGATAAGTGTGTGGGTCCCTGGAGGTCTGGGGAAAAACGGGATGTGTTTCCGGGAGGTTGGATGCGCCCCGCCGCGGAATGAAGATCCACCCCCCCACACAGGCCGCTTTCGCAGAAAGGGGGTGGGGGCGGGGCAGCCAGACGAGTCCCGGGACCCTACAGCAAACGGCACTGCGCTTTCCTAAGGGCCGCTTAGGGCCCACTTGCCTAAAGCAAATGAACAAAGATTTGGAATGGAATTGGGGGTTTCGTTAACCGGCTGCGTCCTCAGCGGGGCTGTGGGTCTCCTTCGCGGATGAAGGCAGAATCCCCCCGCTGGAGCGAGTGCCAGCGCCGGAGAAGGCGGAGACGGAGGATCAGCTCCGGCTGGTTTTTCCTCGAAGGAGGTGGAGACTGCTCCCCTCCAGCCGGAGTCACTCGGGACTCGTTAGAGCAAGTCTTCCCGGCTGGGCCCCAGGAGAGCCCAGGCCCCTGACACGCCCTCGGCAGCGACCTCAACAGGGGTTTGCCCCGTGGTTCTAGCCGCTGTAATTGCGCGTGGACCTTAACTCGGGTTATGGAGCCGGACCACCCAGCCTCCCACAGGACACTTGGGAGTCTCTGCCGAGGGCCAAGGCCCCCCATGCCCACCGCAGCCGAGAGGAGAGGCCAGGCCGTGGCTCAGCCCTCTGCGGGTGGCCCCCCTGCTGTGACCACACCCCAACCCCTCAGCCCCAGGCCCCATCACCGCTGTGCCCTCTGAATGACGACTCTGGTTCCTCCTCCCCCATCACACCCAGGAGCCCCCAGCACCCCAACTGGGTCCCCTGTGCCACGTCTCACATCCCAGGTGTGCTCGCCAGCAGAGCACCAGACTCACCAACACGGAATCTGCCAGCAAAGCCCTTCAGGGAGCTCTCGCTGCCCTCAATGGAGACGCCCCATCTTTAGCAACGGAACTGATTTTCAGGCTAAATGTTGTGTCCAGCCTCCATACCTGCAGGTCCCAGTCCCTAAGAAGGAGGTCCAGGGGGCTGAGGGGCAGCTACGACATGAGTGAAAGGCCACAGGGCGTGTCCCCCGAGCATGAGTGACTTGGTGGCTTCAGGCCTCGGAAGTTAAAGGGAAAGAACTATGGAGCACACAGCTGTGGTGGGAAGGGGCCCACTGCCCACGGCACGTATCCCCGCAGAGCCGACGTGCAGGGAAGGAGAGAGGGGGAGGGGGCACACCCCGGCTGCCTTTACATTGTCCTCACAGAGCCACCTGGGCAGCGAGGACCTGGGGGCAGAAAGCAGCTGGAATGTCCTGCTGGAGGCCGGGGCCCAAAGGAGGCGTTCGGTCCACCTGCCAGGCAGATGTCTCCACCCAAAAAGGTGCAATGGTCAAGGGGCCTTGGTGACGGGCGTCTGTGGTCTGCCCAGGACGCACCCCAGCCTCCCGGCTGGGCACCAGCAGCAGGCTCTCCACCCCCAGAGGTCAGAGGCCACGGTTGCTGGTGTGTGAGGTCAGGGAGGGACGCAGGGACCGGGCCAGCCGAATAGAAGCCCACCCCATCCTCCTCCCAGCACCCACCCCATGTGGCCTGTGTTCCTTTCCTCCCCCTCTTTCTTGGTCTTTTCTGTGCTAACGTTTAATGCAGCACACACTCTGCTTTGCAGGGCAGCAGCGCTCCGAATGAGAAGAACTCAGAGCAAATAATGAACAAGTAACGAAAAGGGAAACGTGTAAAACCACCACCGTCAGGCCCGAGGGCTTCCCGCCCCGGCACAATCCACCCTCTCACTTTGCTAGACGTGAACAGCAGGTCTTCCTGGGCATCGGCTTGAGGACCCAGCGCCCTGCCCCGTGTGGCTCAGGAGGAAGCGAGGCCACACGACTCCGCCTGGCGGCCCCTGGGAACGCACCCAGTGGGTGCACCTGAATGCAACACACAGTCTCTGCACACACAGTCTCAAAGCAACACACAGTCACAGAACCATCGCCATTAAATGGTTCTAGAACACTCCGAGTCACCAAACGAACACGCAAAACCAGCACCCATGGGGAGCCCCCCTCCCCTTCCACGGCCAGCCCCTGCAACCACTCGGGGACTGCCTGTCTCTCACGCAGATGCCACCCTTGGACTTGGGCGCACCCAGGTGGTCCGACTGATCTCGTGTCAGCCTCCTTACATCTGCAAAGACCCTGTTCACCCCACGCACAGGTCCAGGGCCGGGTAGGGTGTGGACACACTCTGGGGCCACCGCTCAGCCTGCAGCAGTGGTCTAACTGCTCACGGGCACAGTGCGAGTTCTCGGCCCTTGGGTGGCCTGCCTCTGCCAGGCAGCAGGGCAGGGAGAGGACAGGAGGGCAGTTCCTGGGACGCCAGGCAGAGGGCCACACGGGAGGCCACGCAAGAGGTGATCGGCCGAATCTCGATGCCAGCTGGGGCCGTCCTGACGCACACAGGTGCACGCCACTTCATGCTTCGCATCATGTGGCCTCAGTCCAGCTGAGTCCCCCCACCATGGCGTGAGAGTCAGTCTCAGCCCCCCGATTACTGCCCTTTCAGCTGAAGGGTTTATTTAATAGTTATCGAGAAAAGGCGGGCTGAATAATTAAAGTCTCAGAAGAGAGCCGCACAAAACCAATTGCCCATTTTACTGCACGTTCTCACATACACTCACACACACTCACACACAGTCCTCTCACACACTCACACTCGCGCACACATACTGCGAAGGCCCTCCTGTTGTGTGGACATTTCACGAACTCACAGAGACACAGTGTGTGTAGTTCTGCCGTCTGATTTTCTCCTGCGCGAGGCTCCCCTGAGCAGCCCTAGGTGGAGCCCCCGCCTTGGAGTGGGCGCACCAGAGGGGCTGAGCGTCCTCAGAGAGGCCCCCGACATGAGGAACACAGGTTGAGGTGTGGGACGGGGAGCTGCCTTGTCTGTGCTGCACAGAACTTCCAGGTGGCGTGTTTGTGGAACCACCCCCTTTCCTTGGGCCATGAGAGCCTCATGTCCCCTCAACTCCCCCGGAGACGTGGGGCCAGTAGAAGCTGGGGCAGAGCCCAGGCCAGCGGCACTGGAACTCTGGGGCTGGGGCCCCAGTCCTGTCTTTAAAGGGGAAAGGCCCACGCGATCCACCCCCTCCCCCACGCACAGCCAGAGCGACTGCTCAGACGAGGGCACACCGTCAGCTGTGTGGTCTCGCTCACTCATCCGGGTTTGTTAGAGCCTTTGTTTCTCCGACGCACAGAGCATTGTAGCGTTTGGCTCCAAAATCCACATTCGAGGAGCATTAATTAAAGACAGACACATTGCAACGGAGACAGTGTTAAAATTATGCTTGAAGGTACAATGTAATTAATTTCGTACAAGAGAAACATGAAAGGGGGAGAGCGGAACTGGAGGAAACGGCACCGCCGCCCCCACACGATGACGAGAAGGACAATGGTCGATCAGAGGAAATATGGAAAGACGGGGGGAGCAATTAGACATCAAGGCGGGGGATCGAAACGGCGGGGCACCTGCCAAGTGCGCAGGACCCTGCGCCGGAGCGAGGCATCTGGGGTCGGGATGCCGGCTACTGCGGACAGGCGGCTGGCGGCTGCCGGCTGGGTGGAGATGGTTGGGAAGCTGAGAGTTCAAACAAGAGAGTTTGGAAAAGACTTAAACCCCGCTTAACTTAAAGACAGCGTGATAAGCAGATAAGGAACTCTGATAAAGGGGGCACAGGGGTGGTAGGGCGGAGCTGCCCTGTGCTCGGGGCTGGCCCCTCCCCGAAATGTCAGCATCTCGGGGTGGCTGTGGGCTCACCCGCCGGACAGGACAGCGTCCAGTCAGAGCTCACTCACTCCCCTCACGGCAGAGCCCGGGGTGCTGTGACGGGCAGGAGCAGAAGCCCCAGGCAATGGAGTCCGGCAAAGAAGGAAATGACTGCGCACAGGCCAGCCTCCGAGTGGGGATCTGTCCGAGGACCCATGAGAGTGACACCGGTCACCGCTGACGACCAGGGGGCCTGGGAAGTGGGACAGGCTGCTGCAGAGCGTGTTCTGTGTCACTAGAATCCAGGTCAAACTCTCCCCCCATCAGTCCGTGCACGGGGGCGGGGATGGGATTCGAGGGGGGCTCGCTGGCACGCCAGCTGACGTGTTCTGCAGGCCTCCCCCCTGCTGCCCCGTCCTGGTGCTTCATGCGTGGCGTCTCATCAAGTCCACACGCTCTGTGGAGCTTCTCGCCTCACATCGCGGACGGAGAGAAGCCGGGGAGGGGGTGGGCAGAGAGGGGTGGAGCCCGGTGCCGAGCCCCATCAGGGAGGCTCCAGAGCTCACCTGGTGGACGTGCTGAAGCCAGCGCCTGTTCTGTCGCTGCAGTGACAACGGGTCATGCTGCCCCCACCCCTTATCTCGCATCCTTCTCCAGTCCGCAGTCCAGGCCTTGCACAGGCGCTCAGCAGGGTCTGCTTGGGGACAGGAAGTGGGTGGCAGCCTGGGCTTTCTCCTGGGGCCTCTGAGAAGGGCACCCCTCCCCTGGGCCATCAGGGGGTCGCCAGAATCCAGCTCCCACTCCTGATTCCCATGAAGCCCTGCAGCTGCTTGCTGGGCAGGGCACACTGAGTCCCGGTGATGCTGAATCTCTCTGGCTTCCCCCTGCTCGCTCCCTGACCCGTCCCAATGACACCCTCCTGCCTTCCCCCTGAGGCCTCCCCAAGGCACCTCCAATGTCCGTACTTACTGACCAGCTATGTACAGAGACTTGGGTTTTCTAAATGATTTAGGATTTCTCTACCATGCTTCTCACGGAGCCAGATGTTAAAAAAAAAAAAAGAGTACAAGCTTCAATCAATCAAAGCCGCGGGCCGGGTGCGCACTCTCGGGGCCTGAGCAGGCTGAGGGTCTTCTGCTGTTCACACTTCGTGGTGTGGAAGACTCGGGAGTGGGGGATGCACAGCCCCCTGTCCCCCGGAAGATCAGCTCGTGGTGGGCCACGCGGGGAGGCCAGTGGTTATGGTGAGATGTGCAGAATATGTGACAGGGAAAATGTAGGGGTCTGAGGGAAAGGGGCACGTGGACACCTGCCCACTCAGGTGGCAGGGCGGGGAAGGGAGGGGCCTATAAACCAAGGCCCGAACCGGGCCAGCCTGGCAAAGGTGGGGGTGGAGGAAATGAGTAGGAATGTTACAGACAGAGAGAAGGGCACGCGCAAAGGCCCGGGGGCAGGCGGCCTGAGAAGAAGTCCAGTCAGGCTAGACTGTGGAGGACAGGGGCTGCACAGGGTGAGTGGCTCGGGGACACTCTCAGGAGCCACACCGAGGAGGCGGGACTTGACTCTGCAGGTGGTGAGCAGCTGCTGCAATTCCAGGATGGCCGGATGAGCGTGGAAATGAGGCCCAGAAATCTGCTGAGGAGCCGGTCCCTCCAGGGCCATGCTGGATGCAGCCGCAGCCCTGACGCCATCTGAGCATGCCTCCTTCTCCCTGGAGACCTGAGGGAGTGTGGGCCGCTCCTCCAGGGGACCCCTGCCGCAAAGCTGCCCCTTCCGCAGCCTTCCTTTCCCCCACCCTGTCACTATGGGCAGCCCCAGAAAGCCTGCCGTGGGGGCTGGGGGTGGGAGCGGGACTCCCACCTCTCTCGTCCAGTTGTCCAGGGTGAGGGATCACTCCTGGCTCTGTTCCTGTCTGCACCTCAGTGTCTGCTTCCCGACCAGGGCCTGTTCCCGTCGACCTTGACCAGATGGGCCTCTCCTGCCTGCCCCCAGCCCGGCCAGCGGGGCAGGTGCGAGGCCCATCCCCTGGGATCTGCGTGACCTTCTCCTGCCAGCCAGTTCCAGCCACCATCAAACCCCTGACAGTCACGTTCCTCGGAAGTGAACGCAGTGTTCTTCCTTGATGTCGGCCATTTGCCGGAGCAGAGGACTCGTGATAGAAGTGGTGGCAGTGGCTTTATAACACATGGTGTGCACCGACGTGGGGTTCGCTGGATTTTGTCCCCAGCTGGCACCTGGCAGCCCCTCTGGCAGCTGCCACCCACTCTCAGGAGTCCCTGGTGCCACTCCTGCCAGCGGGGCAGGGGCTGAGCTGAGGTGCCGTTTCAGAAACAAAGACCCGGGTGCTGGGTCCATCCCTCGGGCCCGGATCAAAGTTCTCCATCTTCGGCCCCGCGTTCCCACAGCCAGGCTGGAAGCTGTGGGCGGTCTGCAGGGGGCTTTCTTTAGCTTTTGACTTTCACATAAAACAGAATAAAAGATGACCACACCTCCAAAGAGAACTCGGCCCCCACTGGTAATGAACTCCTGTGCACAGCGCAGACGCGGCTGGAGAGCGCCCCGTCAGCTCAGCCACTGCGCATGGAGCAGGTTTCTGTTTGGGTGGCAGGAGTTTAAAAACCTGTCAGGTGTGTGTGTGTGTGTGTTGATATCTCTGTTTACACACACGCACACTCCCAGAGACATCTGAATGCACACCCACACACACGTAGATC
This sequence comes from Tonatia bakeri, assembly GCA_004024845.1. Classification (NCBI taxonomy): domain Eukaryota; kingdom Metazoa; phylum Chordata; class Mammalia; order Chiroptera; family Phyllostomidae; genus Tonatia; species Tonatia bakeri. The sequence goes on along the minus strand of PVIA01001467.1, from coordinate 167,641 downwards.
TGTTTTCTGCATCCCTACCAGTTCTTCCATCCGTGCCGTCTGTACCTGAGACGTTCCCTGGGCAATGCCTCATCTCCAGGTGTGACCCGGAAGGGATCTCTGGGGTCATCTCCCCTCTCGAATCTGACCCTGAAGAGATTCTTTCACCGGGAACCCATTGCCTCCTGAGACCGACCGTTCCATAGCGCGACATCCCCACTAGCGTGCAGCAAAGAAGGTGCCTGTCCGGCTGGCCATGCGTGTAGGGGGTTGCGTCTTGGGGGGGTGGGGCCCTCAGTGGGGGCTAGTGCTTGGAGGTCACCGGCTTATCCTCGATCATTCCAGCTTCAGGAGGGAAAGAGTTTCAGGCCAGGTCTTGTGACAGAAGAAGAACAGAAGACAGATGGCGAGGCCATACGGGAAACTAGCCTCTAAGAAGACGGTGTGACAGGAGGGAGAGGAACAAGCCAAGGAGACTTCCGCCATCAGGAGTCCAGTGAGACAAGGCAGTGCCCCAGGATAGAGGGGCTGGGGGCCACCGGCGGAGGGGCTGCGGGCCCGCGCAGGGGACTCCCTGGGTGGAAGCGCATCCACCATCAACCCTGATGTTGGCTGATGGAGTGAGCATGTCCCAAGGAGAGAGCGACCCTAGAAGAGATGTGGTCTTCGATGGAGGGACACCACTGAGGGATGGATGAGAGGGGCCCGAGGAACAAGTACCTGCCCTCCTTTGGTTCTCCTGGCTGCGAGGTCCCCCCTACCCCAAACCTACCGGGAAGCCAGGAGGCAAGCAGCCAGTGAGGGTCAGTTGGCACCTGGGGCACTGGGCGGGGTGGGGGCCATCGGGGAGAGCCTGGGGAGGGAGGGCAGGCAGGATCTTTATAGTCAATGGCATGACATATTTTAGGGCAACTCTGCAGGTAAAGAAATCCTAGATTTACAGAGACTCCTGGCACTCGGCTGCAGTTCGACCAGGACAGGGCTTTACGAACTGAAGTGTTTAGGTGCCCTGGGGTGCTGGTCACGGACGGGGACACCGCTGTGGAAGGGATGTCTGCCTTCCCATGGAGTGTGGCAGACCATAAGTAAGTGCGTGAAAGGAACACACCAGGTGGCAGGTGGCGGTGCCCGCCAGAGAAGACGGCATGACGTGGCCGAGGGCACCTGGTGAATGAAGTTGCGTTGGACTTCGTCCAGCAATCACAGGGAATAACGCGGTAGGAAGTGAGAGGAGGCAACGCAGAACTCCAAGGAGGACAGGGCCTTGGTGCCTCCCAGGAGCGAGACCAAGCTCGGTGCGTGCAGAGCCCTGTGGGTGCCCGACGGGAAGTCTGAGCGGGGCCAGGGAGACGAGGCAGGAACAGGTGATTCTGGGCGCCTCCCTGCTGTGGGAAGCCCTTGGGGGCTGGAAGCCGGAGAGCTCACTCTGGCCAGCACGTGGACAAAACAGAAAGCAAGGCGATAGTTTACACAGCGATTTCAACGACTGAGCAACAGACAGGGCAGCCTGGGCCCCAGCAGAGGTGGGGAAGACAGAGCAGGGTTGGGGGGTTTGAGGTGCGTTCTGGGGGTGAAGCCTATGTGGACCGGGTGTGAGCCTGGGGGGCGCAGGGGGGAGACTCTGCATACATTCCAGTTGCTCGCAGCCAGTAAATGGTAACAATGTATTGTATTTAGCTCACCACACGCAAACTATTACCACCCCCACATCCCCAGGTGCAATCCACGTAAACGTGACTGCAAGGTCTCACATCCTGTGTTTGGCCTTGAGCCTTGGAGCAGTCCACACCAGAGCACAACCCAGTTCAGGCTGGTGCTGTGTCACATGCTGGGGGGGCGGGCACCTGAGTGGGGGCAGGGTCGGTTAAGGAGGTAAGTTGTGAGGTCAAGGCTAAAGGTCTACTCGGTCCCCTGTAAGCGTGGAGTCTCGGGCACAACGCCAGACACACAGATCCAGGGATGGCAGGAGGCCAGGGCGGGAGGCAGGTCTGGGAGATGGTGAGCTGAGCAGCGTGCAAAGCCCTGAGATGGGATAGAGTGCGGGGAAGTCCCCCGTCCAGAGAGGTCTCTGGCCCTCAGCCCCGTGGACACTCGGGCAGGCATCCGTGGTGCGGACGGTCCTGCAGGGCGTCCAGCACTGTCCCCAGCCTCCACCCACTAGATGCCAGGAAAACCCCTCCCCTCCACTCGAAGGGGTGACACTCAGAACCAAAAGCATCCCACACCTTGTCAGATCTCCCCCTGGAGGTAAGTTGCCCCTGGTTTAGTGACTTCCAGGTTGGACAGGGAAGACCAAGTCAGTGACAGACACTGAGGGCATGGCGGCGAAGGGCGAGACAGCAGGCCCGGTGGGACAGGCACAGAGAGACGCAGTGTGTAGGGACGGGGCGATGGTGGGCAACCCGGTGTGGGCACGCTGGCTCAGACAAGACTGAGAAGAGGCAGAATCGTGCATTGAATGATGCATGTCATCCAGCCCAGTACACAGAGGTCCATCACACACTGGCCCAAGAGTCTCTCAGCGGTGGCTGGGGGACGCAAGGCCAGTGAACAACCAACTCGCAACCGAAGAGGGAAGGACACAGAGCAGAAATCCCCGCAGGCGCCTCGCTCCTCGGCAAGCAAAGAGGCATCGCAGGGAAAATATCCCCAATCAAAATACTCACATTACAAAAACACAAGGAGAGGGGAATTAGTATTTTGCAGAAAACACAATGTCATATTTATTCCACTTTCTGCAGCTTATTAAATTCCCTGCTACAGTAATTACAGCTGTGCATTGTTAAAGAGGTATAAACACTGGAGAAACTTATTACTGTCGGAGATCATTATTAAAGCTGCAAAATTCTGCCCACAGAACAGCACAAGCAAAACAGAGGGTTATTAAAACTCGTTTTCAGGAGTCGACCTGTGCGCCTGGGCTGCGCCATTCTGAAGCACAGAAGGAAGCCGATCCTCCGATAGTTTTCATCCACGGCACTTCAGCGGCGGTTCGTGTCTCCACCAACCAGCCTGGGTGAGTGTTCGCCCTCTCTCTGAGCGCAGATTGGATGCTGACCGTCTGCTCCTTGCGACACCTGGGTGCTCGACGACGTGTCTTAGCCTGTCCTGCATGGTGTCTCGCTAACGCGGCTGACTAGCTTCAGAGACATTGAAATATTCTTCCACTACCACAGGGAAAAGCTTGGGAAGGAAATGCTGTGTTGCTGCAGTGTCACGACACCCCTCCACCCTCTGTGTGGGCGTCCCCAGGGGGCACGTGGGCCCAGGGACCTCCTGCAGGCCTGTAGTAACCGTCTTCTCCTCCGAGATCCGCCTGCCCCCCAGCAAAAAGGGCGCGGCCGCTATGGAGATGGGGACCAGTCCTGGCCCGGGTCTGGCCAGGGAGAAGGCGTTTCTTTCACGGAATCAAAGTATCTTCGAGCAGCGTAACACGGACCAGTGCTTTTGTCAAGGACAAGAGATAAAATAAACCTTGTTTTGCCCAATAAATTCAGTCTTTGGTCCAGGGAGAAACATCTTCCAATCTAGAAAATCCCTGAGCCTCGAGCTGAGATTCACTGACGGAGACTCTGCCTCTGGTTCCACATCTGCACATCTCAGGACACGGGTGGAAGGTCGAAGAGCTCCCGTCTGTGTGTGAGGGAGCCCCTGACCCGGGCCCCCCAGAACGCTCACACGCAGATGTCAGTCAAATGTTCAGACTCTCAGGCCCCCCAGAGCCCCACACAGTAGGGGGCAGGGCAGCAGGTCCCTGAGATCGTGCAGACCTGAGTGTCTAACACTGGGCGGTCCCTCAAAGCTGACGGGCACCCATTTGGCCATGGCAGGTCTTGGGTATCCCTACAATGATGTTTGCATTTCTCAACGCAATGTCGGGCTTTTTAGGGAAATTCTGTAAGGAGAGGGAGCACGCATTTATTTGAAAATACGTTCAGCGCTGCCTTTAATGTGAGTGGCGGGTCAAACCGGGAAGCTCCGGGGTGGGCGTGACAGTGGCTGCCAGGACGACCCGCTCTGCGTCCTCTGTGGGCAGACGAGGCGCCCGCCGCAGGCAGGAGAGCGTGCTGCTGGCTCACCCCGCCCCGGACCACTCACGGGAGGCTGACCTGGAGGGGCGTTTCCTCCGTCTCCTGGGGAATCACTTTTGCCACGAGAATTATGTTTCCAAATTAAAAATATTTCAAGCCCTTTTCATGGCTTATTTCTGGGGAAGGGAGAGAAATGAAAAGTTTGGTATCCTGTTCCCTGGTTTCACCGTCCCAACCCCAGTTTACTTACTCTGCACAGGCATTAGCCTCTTAAAACTTATGCCGAGTCTAATATAAACGCACGGTAAGGTGTTCAGTGCTGTTGACCAATTTATCTTTTAGTAAACGATGATGTAATTTGTGGGAAAATGTTATGAAACAGAAGCCAGACACAGTAGTTGGGTAAGGAAAGACACAGTTAATTGTAAAATTCTGCCAAGTAAGGTCTCTGCCTACCTCCATAATCCTAGTCCCAGAGAAAAAATATATAGATAAGACTATATGAAAAGAGTGAGTATACAATCCATATAAATAATCCTGTTTTAGAGTCTCAGAAAATAGGAAGCTTTTTAAAAAATTGCTTCTTTTTATTTAGAAATTGAGAAGCACCTTTAACCTTAGGCAATTTTATTTTAATATTGTAATAAATTACTGTGTGTTTTAGGGATAATTTAATCTGTATGTGTCCAATTACTTTACACACATCAGTAAATTGTTTTGTAGATGCTGCCTAGCAAACTCGAAACGTGTGTGTGTGTGTGTGTGTCTTTACCTGTGTTTCCAATCTCACTCAAGTTTCAACGAGCAGATTCATGAGCAGCTGATATAATCACGGAAAGACCACCAATGTCTGAAAACAGTGGTTCCTCTTGGATTCAAAGTGTGAAAAGCGGGATAAACGGTGATGGGAGAAGACTTGACTTGTGCGTACTGGACTCACACTGCAATACGCAGATGACGGCCAGAGGGCTGGGGGCTGGGGGCCGGTGGAGGTGGGCAAAGGGGGGATGTGGGAACATTTGTAATAGTGTCAACAATAAAAAAATGAAGAAAAATGTAAAACCAATGATGAGGAGAAAAGAAAAATTTCAAACGGTTCAGACTTTTCAAATTAAAACAACCAAAACAACCGGGAGTAACAACAGACTAGATACCACAGAAGAAAAACCCAGTGACCTTGACCTCACAGCAACAGATGCTATCCCAAACGAAACACAAAGCCTTTTTGTGCCTGAGAAAGGTGCAAAAAGGTGAAACAAGACATGAGGCTCCAGGAGGCGGGGGAAGTGCGAGGCAGGCTGGCATGGAACAGCTGGAGTCCGGAAAAGGAGAGATGGAAAATCATGTATGTGCCAGGTGGGGCAAAGGAGGTTTACCATTATTCACATGGGAAAAATACAATGACTAGTTCATAATAACATGGGGATAAGCTCTGGGTTCTGCATGCTCACAGCTGTGAACCTACTTCTGCCCAACTATGTACATATAATTGTACACAAACATTTCGTATAATATACGTCTATTTCAAATATGTGCATATTTGAAGAAATGGTGGCCAATTGTTTCCAAATTCGAGCCCAACGGGAAAGACGCAGATGCCAGAAACGAAATGACCTCCGCGTAGAAGCGACATGGAGACCGTCATTCAGACAGATGCCCTGGGAGGAGGGGGGGACACAGACAGAAGGGCAGGGGTGAGAGGGACAGTGGACTGCCAGCCCGCAACCGTGCGGCCCCGAGGTCCGACGAGCACCATCATTAAAGTATCGAAAATCGCTTTCATCCCAGGAATTCTATGCCACCAAAAATACCACCCAAAAAGGAAGGCAATAGGGCCTTTTTTAAAAACAGAAGCTAGAAGAATTTGATCCAAATTTGCCCGCGTGACAGGAAATAGTGAAGGAACCTCCGGAGTGGGGAGCACATGATGGTGGGGGGAACTGCGAGGGACGCAGAGGAGGGAAGAGCGCCCCCTCTGGCGAACCTGTGAGTCAATGTAACACACACAACTAGAAATAGTAACAATGTTTAATTAAAAAACAACAGCGTCACCGAGGATTTAAAACACACGGGGAAGAAAACGGGGCCGCAGCACAAGGCTGGGCGGTGGGTACGGAGGGACAGCGTGGCAGCAGTGCTGTGACATCAGCGAAATGGTCCGCAGTGGTTCCGACACAGAGCCGGGCGCCGTTCAAAAGTGCTGCGAGCCTGAGAGACGCCAGTGTTAAACAGGACGCCGGGGCCACGGGCTAACAAAGAACACGAAATCGAATTACAAGAAACAGTCAATCAACACCAAAGAAGAGAGGGGGAGGAAGGAAAACGAAATGCAAACTCAAAGAAACGTTTTCAGCAGACAGCGCTGAACTGCGAGAGTCCAACTCGATGTCACACACACGGAGAAATGACTCCGGCTCGGTCACAGGCCGACCTGCACGAGATAAAACCATGAAACTGTTGGCCGGGGAAGAAAAACGTACTTGGCTTCTGTGAAGGCTTCTTCACCTGGACACAAGGAAACATGGATGATGAGAACAATATCTGATAATTCGGAGTGTAACAAAATTGAAAACTGTTGCTCTTCAAAAGCCACTGTAAATAAAAGGTCAAAACATACGCCAGAGACTAGAAGAAAAAATATGTATAAAAGGACGTGTGTGAGCCCTGGCTGGCGTAGCTCAGTGGATTGAGCTCGGGCTTCGAACCGAAGCATCGCAGGTTCGATTCCCAGTCAGGGCACATGCCTGGATTGTAGGCCATGACCCCCAGCAACCACACATTGATGTTTCTCTCTCTCTCTCTCTTTCTCCCTCCCTTCCCTCCCTAAAAATAAATAAATAAATCTCAATAAATAAATAAATCTTAAAAAAAAAGGACGTGTGTGTAGAACATATAAAGATACTAATAACAGGATGACAAGTCAACATTTTTAAATGGGCAAAGCCTTGGCCATACACTGTAACACATATGACCTGTGGGCGGGAAAGAGCGCGTGGAGAATTGGAAAGACTTGGCCATATGCCTTCTAATTAGCAGCCAGGGTCAAGGGCATCTGACCCCGGTGAAAGGCCGCAGTCGGGAGAGGACTGTGTTCGACTCTCTGCAGAGACGCACGTGACCAAACTCCCCGCATGAGTGAAGATTCTGGAAAGCACTTGCAGGGGTCTCTCTGCATGGAGCCCCGGCGCCCCCCAGAGGCGGGCCCGTGCTGCAGAAACGGGAAGCGCGGCAGAAGTGCCGTTCTTGGGGGGGGCAGGAGCGAAGGGGCCAGCGGGCGGGGGGCGTTGCCTGGGAGGATCTCTCGTTTCTGGATCAGGGCAGGGAGTCTCTCTCGGAGTCCGGAAGCCTCTTTCTAGGCCCACCCAGCTCCCCCTGAGTGCAAGGGGTGGCAGCAAATGCAGAGAGGAGGGGCTGCCTGCTCTGCAGCACGGGACAGCAGGAATCGCTGGTGGGCAACCCTTTTGTGCCACGTGGAGTGTGCGGTGGGGGCCAGGCACCCATCAAGATCCCACTCCTGATACAAGTACCCATCCACGTGCTCAGCCCTCCTGATGGGCGGCTCACTCACACGTGAACAGGGCTCACAGCCTCAGCGGATTCAGCTGCCCACCACACACATACACGCATGTACACGCATACACACACACACACACGGAGTCCTCGCCTGACCTGAACCTGCTCCAGTAGCGGCGGCTCCGCCCCAGGACCCGGCCACGCCAGGCTGCTCAGGGACCTCAGGCTCAAGGCCCCAGTGCTCAGCAAAGGCCAGGAATCCTGCTTCAGAGAAAACCAGAGGTGGATGTTGTTTGCAGAGTGGGCCACGCAGGTCACATCCCGAAGAGGGTCGGGCAGCAGTTTCTGCGCCGCCAGCTCCTATGACACTGTCGTCGAAGGCTCACTCGGGCACTGCGAGGGGGCCGCAGGGGTGCTGCCTGTGAGCGGCAGTGGGTGAGATGCTGTGAACAGACCCCAAGGCACAGCTGGAAATGCCCCCACCACAGGGCCGGCCTGGGTTTCCATACAAACAGCAGCTTCTCAGCAGTTTCAGCGAAGGGGCACATGCTGTATAAACTGGGCAACCCGGCTGAAAGGCGGCAGCAATGATGGCGGGTTTATCTGTATTTACAGCACGCAGCCCTGGGACTCTGCTTTGGGCCATCGAGACACAGCTCAGGGCCAGTGGCAGCACCACAGAGAACGAGAGACATGCAGAAGGTGACAGGGAGCGCCCGTGTGACAGCGTCAGGGGGGCAGGGCTGCCCCACGACAGACATCTGCATGCCTTCCTGCCCCCTCGTGGGACCGAGGGAGGGAATGTGGGTGGCCAGGAGATGAGGGGCCAAGACCCTTTGGGAAAGTGAAAAGATTTAGAGGTGAACCCAGTTCTCTGTGGCTTTGACCTTGAACCATGCAGGGCAATGAGCTAAGGAGCCAGGAGAGCAGAAAGGCAATGCGGGGTTTTCCACCCCCTGGAGGGGTGACAGGAGTTTGAAGATTCTGTGGAGGAGGAGGGGGCCTGGGGAAGCCCCAGTGGGGGTGGGGCCCAGCAGGACGTGTGCACACCTGGACCCTGGGTGGAAGCTGACCCATCCACGACAAAGGTGACCACAGTGCAGAGGGGACAGAGAGGTCCTGTCAGCAAAGGACACAGGGCCACTCAGGCAGGCACACGGGAGGAGCAGAGTGCATGTACCACACATGTGAGCCCACACCTGGCAGAGTGCAGTCTCAACGTGAAATGCAAAACAGGGAACACTTTGAGAAGGAGGAAGCATCGATGATTCCACCACTTTGGGGCAGGCAGCACTAAGCAGTGCCGACCACCACGCAGGAAAGGGGCAGGAACGAGTTCCTGCTGAGGTCGTCGCCGGGCGTCTGAAGAGTGGGAAGCCACTGGCAGAACTCACGCCCGACACAGGCCTCTGACCCGAGGCAATCAAGAGCTCTCGCAGAGAGACACAGGAAGGGCGGATGTCCCAGCGGGAACACCAGTGAGAGGCTTGAACTGCCTTTTTTATATGCACTGGGGGGAACCGAATGGCCATTATCGTTATGAAAAGGTAATTGACGACATTAATTACTGTGGAAATGCAAATTCAACCCAAAGTGTGGTGCCGTTCCATACTTCGCCAGAATGAGTGAACCTGCAAAGACCAGGCATCTGCTCAGGAGTTGCCAGAGGGAGAATAAGGGTCACAAACCACGTTGAGAATCTCGTGGGAAGCGTCTGCACTTCCTGAACATGCAGATCATCCACGACCGGTTGTCCTCCTAGGGATGCACGTGTAACAAACACACACTTCTGGGCACGAGAAGTGTGTCGGGAATGTTTACAGCAGCGAGGCTGGCGACAGGCGAAATGGGGAAGCACCCGGGAATGTCCCTCAGCAGTGGGGTGAACAAACGGAGCTGCTGTCCACAGTTCAAGGCGGCGATTCTCGCCTGGCGTGCCGCAAGATTTTCCAGAACACGTGACACTGACCTCTCTTCCCTTGGATTGTCTAATTAAACAATGACACCAGCCAGCAAGACAGCAGCCGTCCAGGGTGGAGGCTCTGGCTTGAACCCTGAACACGTAGGTCACGCAACAGCTGCATCTCATTGGTCACGTCACGTAATGAGGTTGTGTCTGATTGGTTAACTCTTGGTACCGGAATTCCTTCTATACAGGCATAAGCACCCGACTTTTTAAAGTCACTTTGGAGCAAAAAGGGTCGGTAATTACTGTATCGTTATTTTGTGAGTCATACCTATTTTTTGACAGAAAACATGCTGTGTGTGTTCTGCAGAACTTGAGCACTTAGCTTGCACGTGCGGGAGATGGAAAAGGTTGGCTGTTGCTGGTTTCAGGTGTCACTCGGTGGAGAATGTGCAAACTGCTGAGACACACAGTCAGGTGCCACACACAGGCCGCACAGGAGAGCACCTACTGTGTGCTGCCACCGCACCAAGCTCACTAGCAAGGGGAGCCAGTGACAGGGATAGTGGTGGGGACTTGGGGGCCGGGGTCACCTCTGAGGGCAGCGCCGGGGCGTCTCCCGATCTGGGTGACAGTCCTGTGCACGCACTCTGTGCAAACCCTTGGCCTGCGCACGTCTGACTCACACATGTTCTGTGTGACGGTTGCACTTCTACACAAATCCTACCTTGGGATCACGCACACCCCCTGCCCAGAGTCCCACTTCCTAGAGGGTGCCCTGCAGCTACAGGCCCCTGGAGTGAGGACAGGCGTGTGAGCAGGTGTTCCGGCGGGCTCTCACAGCACGGTTCACTCGAGCCAGCACAGCGAACGGCGTGAGGAGGCTCCGTGTAGATAAATGAGGCTGCCTCCACGCAACGTGACGTGGCTGTGGAGAAATGAAGTGCATCTGCGGGCCAGCACCCAGACCTCCAGCACGACTGTCACAGCCAGTGGCCAAACCGCTAGCGTCGTGCTTGCCTACGAGGGCTGAGCGCCAGAGATGGGAGGGAGCGCAGCCACGCCTTGGCCGGGGCGGAGACAAGCTTTCAGGTCTGGCCCCGCCCACAAACCTCTTCCAGCAAATCGCGGTCTGGCAAGGTGTTCCGGCCCCACCCCCGATGCATACCCCCGCAGGACCTCAGGCAAAGAAAGCGCCCTGGGAAGAAACGTGGTGACCAACAGTGTGTTGGTTTGTTGTTCTTCGGCACTGACGAGTTCCCGCCTTTTCTCGTGTTTCACTTTGACCCTTGGGCATTACACGCGGCGAGGTGCTGCTGTCTACTCTTAGCGGCTGCGTAGGTCGGGAGGCCTCCTCGGAGCACCGAGTGTGACCACGGAGCGGAGAGGGTGACAGAGGAAGCGGGAGGGGACCGGCAGCCGCGGGCAGAGCTGAGAAGTGGCGAGTCACTTGCGGGCTGGCTGTCCGGGTGGCGCTTCACAGCAGTGCGGGGACGATCCCGTCCTGCCCCATCCGTGTTCATGGGGCAGGGGTCTGCAAGCCCATGTTTGTGCCGTGGGTTCACCCGCAGGGCCCTCGAAAACCAGACCCCACTCTCCGGTGTGAGGAGCAGTGAGTGCGGCCGCAGAGAGGGGAGGAGTGGCCTTGGCAGGGAGGAGTTTCGCCTTAAGCCAGTGTCGTGATCAGGCTGAAACCTAAAATGAGTACAATGCAGACAGGGGTGGGCAACGTGGGTTCACAGCTGCGGTGCAAGTCAACAAGGCAGTAATTGATAAATAACACGAGAGTAAACGACGTTTCGTGTCCTCCCCACTGCAAACCTGCTCTCGCCCACCCCCGTTTGTCATCTCTTTTCTCACAGCGAGGTGGGACGGGACCACCGATCCCGAGAACCAGGGGACGGGGCTCAGGACCACGGACCACCAACCCGCTGCGGAGGAGCCGTGCTCTGACCCAGTTTCCAAGGGGGAGCTGGGAGTGTGCGCTGCTGGTCTGTGCTTCAGGGGATAGTGCGGCTGCTGAGAAAGGGTTAGGGATCAGGTCTGTGTGAAGTACGCGTCGGGGAAGGGACGCTCCTGTGCCCTGTGCTGGGGCTGCCGCGAGGCTGGAGGTGCCCATGGAAGCAGCAGAGGTGAGGTCCAGTCCCAGATGCAAGGGAAGTGTGTGTGTGTGTGGGGGGACACGTGTGTACGACCCGGGGTTTAAGCAGCGCACGTGTACGGGAGAGAGTGTCTGCATGCAGTGCGTGTGATGTATGGTGACAGTGTCGCATGGATTCCTGTGCGCAAACACGTGAATAGTTCAAGAGAACCGGAGTGGCAAGGAAGGCAGAGTTTGTTCTGAAACGCACTGCTCGGGGGAGGAGAGACCCCAGAACAGTGGTCACCCGGTCAGTCCGTGGGGGCCACGTCCCCAGACCCCCAGCAGACGCCTGGCACGGCAGACGGCGCCAAGCCCTGCACGTGCAGGCTTTGTTTCCTGCAACCATGATGGTGTCCGCTGCACACACCACGTGTCGATGATCCGTAGTGAGTGTCACGTGAGTGTGGCCTCCGTCTCTCCGTCTCCCAAAGCACCCACCGCCCTGTGCTTGCCCGTCCACCTCAGGCAGGCTCTGCACGGCTTCACTCGGGCGCGTCTGGGCCGCCGGCACCACTGGTCTTGGGCTTTGGGGCCGGCCGTTGGCAAGTAAAACAACTGTTGCTTGAACGGAAGCACTGTGACACCGTGACAGTCAGTCTGATGACCGAGGTGGCTCTAAGTGGCGGGGGAGCAGGGGGAGCCTAAAGTTTGGGGACTGTGCATGAAGGGACGATTCACATCCTGGGTGGGACAGAGCAGGAAGGTGTGAGTCCAGCACACTACCCAGAACAGGGTGCAGTTTAAAGCTGGCGAACTGTTTATTTCTGGAGCTTTCCTTTTATCCTGTTTGGACCTGGAGGACTGCAGGTGATTGAAACGTAGAAGGTGAAACCACAGGTGAGGCGGAGTCACGGTGTAGAGCCGGGTTCAACCCTGGATTGGCCGGAACAAGTGGGGATTTATCACCAAGGGGTGAGTGGAGGGTGGGCACGGGTGGGCGGACATCACTGTGAGGGGCATCAAGACTGGGGGCGTCCAGAAAAACAGAGCCGATAGGATGCTGGCTGGAGGCAAGCCAGGGGGTCAGACATCACCTGGGGACACACTGGGGACCGGAGTCTGATCACACACCAAGGTCGAGGGGGATTCTCACTGAACGAGCTGAACGGGACCCTTGTTTGGTGGTGGGAGAGCTCAGGCAGCTGACTGAGGTTTGATCCTCCCATGAACGCTTGTCACGTGTTCTCCGAAGGGCTGCTTGTCATGAGAATATGTTGCAACAATGTAACGGGAGTGACGGAGAATCAGCCTACTGGGGCGGGGCTTCCTAACTGTGGAGCACGAAGCAGCTGCTGCCAACAGCGAGCCAGCTCCCTGTGCGGCTGGGGGAGGGCTTCAGGGCAGAAGCGCTGAGCTGCAGACCTCTGCGTGCAGCACAATCGCATCAGCGTTGAATGCATGCACGGAGACGCTACACTTCTGCGAGGACTCGTCCGGTCGTGAACACGCAGACGAAGGCCTTCAAGGACGGTGCTCCGCCAGGACCGGCGATGGAGTGGGGACTGGGTCACCTGGTGATGGTCAAGGACAGCTCTTCTTCTGTGTGACATAGCTGTCCTTAACAAAGAGAACCGGCTCACACAATACTTACATGGGTTTTTTTTTTTTTAGTTTAATGAAATGGTTGCTGTCACTCCACCTTGAAAACTGTACAGCAGCATCTAGATACGATGTTATCATTAAGTGCACTGATCGGACATTCTGTTGGGGAGCGTAGCAGACCGAGAATGCTGTAATTTACTACCATCTGCCATGATGTTCATTCATTCATCATTCATTCATTCCACACACATTCTTTTGTGCCAGGCAATGTGGTGGAGGCATTGGAGACACAAGATTTACAGGCTGCTTGGAGAAAAGAGAGACACAGGAAACAGAAATCGTAGCTGGTTTTTCTGGGTGTTAAGGGGTGCCAGGCTCTGTGCAAAGTGCTTTTTGGGGCTCCGCTCAGTCCCAAGGTGGCACCGTGCCGGGATTCCCATAGGGCAGTGAGGACAGGAGGGGCAGAGACCGAGGCTGCCCATCCACGCCAGAAGTAATGCTGAGGAATGACACCAGGAGATGGACATCAGAGCCTGTTCACCCACAGGCTACGAAAATGGCCGAGGATGACAGCACTCTGTGAAGGGAGAAAGCTTCTGGAAGGCTGGGCAGCTAGACTCAGGGAGGAAGGAAGAGAAGACCGGGGTGGCCTGGGGGCTGGCAACGTGTCAGCCTCCATGGCTCCACCGTGGGAAAGGAGCACTGCCAGACGGCAGGCATGTGGGGAGTCCTGTAGCCCCGAACATCCGGTCCCACTAGGAGGCTCTCCTCGCCCGAGTCAGCTCCTTACGCGTGCCCCCACCCCACTGAGGGGCTGCCAAGGGGCTGCTGCGCTCCCTCCCTGGGCGGGGGCTGACTGTCCCGTTGAGAGCTGAGGAGGCGCAGCCCCCCTCACCCAACACCCCCACCTGCCCAGAGCCTCGGCCAGCCAGCAGCTGGGACCACAACCGGCACTCGTGCGTACAAACAGCTGCCCACTCCTGGTTCCCTCAACCAAGCAGAGAGGGTGTTCAGAGCCGTCCCTCCCATTGTTACTGAGAAGTGCTGATAAGACTCCTGGGCATTGTTTTACGGGCGCAGCCAAAAGATCTGGAGAGAATGAAGAACATGCAGGTGTGAGAACGAAGGAAAAAACCTTAAAACCCAGGAGGCAGCCAGGTGAGCTGCCACGCCCCCCAGGTGGGACAGGTGTGTGAGCCGGGGAGTTTCCCCAGGTGCGGCAGCCTCACCTGGAGGGCAGCTGCCCAGCTCCTGGCCCAGCTGCTCTTACTTAAGGTTGAGAGGCAGCGTTTCTAAAAATCTGCAGCTGTGCTGCGTGTGCTGGTCTAGGGGAGCCCTTTGAGGGCAGGCGTGGCCGCTTCCATCCCACCGGACAAAGCAAGAGGGGCAGGTGGAAGGACCGCCTCGTACGGCGAGGATGCCAACAAGCCGCAGCCTCGAGGAGGGGCCCAAGCAGAACAGCTCCGCCGCCTACAGCACTGCGGCAGCCCGTCAGCTTCTGCCCGGCCTCCCGTGGGAAAGAAAAGTGAGAGTCTCTCCTGAGAACAGGTCGCCAGGGCCTGAACTCACACCAAATTCAACATGCAGCCCTCGGGCGACCCCTAAACCTCCAAGCCACAGGTTTAGCATGAACGTTGGTCGAAAGCCAGCAATGCCCTGGGGCACCTGGTAGGAGCAGACGCAGACGCCAAGTCCAGGCACATCAGGGTTCCACAGCTATACCCGTCCCATGGGGACACACAACTCAAACTGACAGACCCACCAGGAGGTGCCGCGCCGTGAGCGAGCGTTCGCAGACGGGACAGACAGCGAGGTTAGAACCGCCAGCACCGCCGGTGATAGAAGAATGTCACTGAACACGGAGCGACTTGGAAGGGACCTGAACACAAAAGAACAGGCAAAGCCGTGAGACCGGAGTACGACGCAGGCAGGCTGGAGAGAGCACCACGCAGAGGTGTGGTCCCAGAAATTAAGGACGCAATCAATGAGTGAGTTCAAGGGCAGACAAACAGCGGAAAGCATCAGCAGACGATGATTGATGGGAAGACATTACCCAGAAAGCAGCACAGAGGGAAAGGGGAGAGAGGGCACTGGTCAGGAGTCAGCCACATGGAAAACAGAAGGAATTGGCCCGACAGACACAGGACAGGACCCCAGAGGGCAGGAGAGGGCGGCAGGCGGTATCACCAATGTGTTGCTTTCTACTCCGGATGAGAGCGAAAACGAGCACCAAACAGGACACGTTTTAAAAAGCAGCCATGCCTGCTGATGTTAAAAGCCACTGGAGAAAACAGATGGACTTCTGTGATTGAAAGTGGGGCACAGGGACAGGCCACCCCACTCCCCAGCAGCCGCTGGAGCTGGGGCTGAGCAGGCAGTACCAGCACTCACCTCTGCTCGGATGAACAGAGAAGGTGTCCCCGGGGCATTCCATCTGAGCCTGAGCCTGCGTCCTCCACAGTGTGAGATGCAGTGTGAGGTCAGAGGCCCTGCATCAGGCAGAGAGAACGGCCAAGGACAGCCTTGGGGAGAGAGGGATTCAACAAGGAAAGTGAACACAGGGGTGGCGAGTGGGGAGCGGGAAGAAGGACACAGTAGGTCGACCTCACTCTCAGGGTGTGGCTGTCACTGTCTGCTCCTTTGAGGACAACTCTGACGACAGGGAGACTGTGGACCACCAGAGCAGCCGC
This sequence comes from Tonatia bakeri, assembly GCA_004024845.1. Lineage (NCBI taxonomy): Eukaryota > Metazoa > Chordata > Mammalia > Chiroptera > Phyllostomidae > Tonatia > Tonatia bakeri. Next base: position 151,837 of record PVIA01001467.1, on the reverse strand, counting down.
CGGGGGCTCCCTGGGGCGAGGCACCCTGGCTGCTACATTCGTTTCACATTTTCAGCTCTGATCGCCTTGGTTAACCCAGGAGGCAGCTGAGGCTTGGGAAAGATCATGTGTCCTCCCCAGGTACCCAGGGGTTTCCCTGCGGGCCGCCTGGTCCCAGGGCCAGGCTGCAATAATCACGATGTGACAGCTGTAACAGCGCCTGCCCATCCCTGTCCCCGAGGACATGAACCAGACCACCAGGGCCTGCAGAGCCCCTCTCGGCCCACCACCCTGGGCTCCGGCAGCCAGGGCGTCCAGCTCCACTGGGAGGGACGGCTCAGTGCACAACCCCACTGACAAGGGCATCGGCAAACAGCGGGACCTGTGGATGAGGTCGCTGGGGGTTGATGGGCCCCTGGCATCAACATGATCAAGTGTCAGCATCGTCACTCTGATGAACAATTAGCGATGACACCGGTGGGGCCGCACGGGGTGTCAGCGAGGCAGATGCTCACTCGAGCCTGAAGACGGGGCATCTGTGATTGCGAGGGAGAGCCAAGTAGGACATTTGATACACTTTGGGCACACCCCTTACCCAGGGACGCTGGTGGCGCGACCCACAGAAGGGTTAAAGTCCCTGCTGTGCCCACCCGTGGGTGTCAGAGCGGCTCGGGCTCTACCAGGGCCCGAGTAGAAGCGCTGGGTACGAACTTCCTCCTGAGGACACCGTCCCAGCCCCCGTCCCAGGATAGAAGGGTGGACAGAGAAACCGCTGCAGCCGGGTGAGAACAGGATCAGAAATCGCTCCACTGTGGCTGCAAACCAACCGCACATTTGGAATACTGGGGTTTGGGATCGAAACAGTTCATCTTTCAACAGTTCCAGGATGCATGTGTCTTTGAGAACGGCCTTAAATTTGTGAAGAATGGATTGGGAAATGCACGTGACAAATGACATGTCAGACAGGTGATCTGTCACACTCGGCCAGAGCCTTCGTCCGGAAGAAAGCCACCAGGAGCCTTGGCGGGAGGGTAGGGTGGGGGCAGGGGGCTATCACCTGGGTGGCCCTTTCCCTCGCCTGAGGCTCCTCTGCTGGGCCTGGGGTCCAGCCCAGCCACGGTGTCTTCCATCACCCGCTCCTACCACTGTCCATCGTATGCCCCCACCCAGTGGGAATCTACACGCGGTCCCCAGGGTCTGCATGTCAGTGGGCCCCACAGTCCAGGACGGAGCTCCCCCTGGTAAGGCGGCAGCCTCCCCGAGAACTGACGTGATTCGAGGTTTGGCCTCATTCAGGAAAAGCCACCGAGGTCACAGGTGACAGCACGTTGTGTCAGAGGGAAAACGGTTTGGAGTCAGGTGCCACCTAAAGAAAGTGACTTTGCCTTGTTCTCTTTGCCTGCTGAAACTGGTGTCACCACGTCACTGCTGCACAAGACAGGACAGCAAAGGGCTTGGGTTTCGGGGGCCCTGAGGTCTCCGTCCACCTGCTCAGCCCACCCTGGACGCCGCTGTGGACGGAAAGTAAACACACAGTGTGGCCCCGCCCCCTCAAAACCTCACCGAGTGTCGTAGCATTCTCATGTCTCACCCAGTACAAATCTCCCTTCGATTTTCTCCATCCACTAAAAAGATGAGAAAACCCCTTATCTTGCAGGTCCTGCAAAAACTGGCCAGGCGCTGGGGTAAGGCCTGCAGGCCACCGTTCGCTCCTGTGGCCACAGCAGCACATGGTGGGTGCTTGGCAGACATGGGCCGGGTGGTGGTGAGGAGGGGAGAGAGAACACTTACGGGGCCCGGTCCCCGACCACAAAGCGGGGCACAGGCAGCGCGGGGCACAGGCAGCACGGGGCACTCACAATGAGGCCAGGTCCATGGGTCGCCATCGATAGCCTGATCCCACGGGCCCAAATGCCGGCAGCATCCTGCTCTGCCCTCCTAGCAGTCCCATTTCTGAAACGACAGTTCCTCCTGTGCACGCATGTCTGGGCCTCGAGGTTGCACCAGCTGCAAGTGGACACCCACATCTCTGCTCCCGTCTCCCAGGCAGCGGGTCCTTACTGACAGCCTGCAACTCCCTCCAAGAGTTTTCTGGTGCCTTGCAGCAGGAGGGGTCTGCCGGTTGGCCGCCCTGGAAACCAGTTATCTCCTGACCTGGATTGGAAGTGAGGTTTAAGCCGTTCATAAAACAGGCATTAGGAAGCTTACACTGAGCCATCCCCAGGGGCACACTCATCCATCCCGACCTCTGGCTGGCTGTGACTTCCAGGGCCCCCAGGCAGTTGGGTGCAGGAGGGCGGACCGAACATGGGGTGAGGAGCAGAGATGGAGGATGGGGGCCTCAGAAGGCAATCCTGCCGGGCCCCTCAGAACGCACTTTCTGCTGGTTTTCCGTGTGCGAGCTTCAGCGGTTCGAAGCTCCCTCCACCCCACCACGCAGGCTGAGCTCAACCAGGCAGATCCTGGAATCAATCGCCTTCTTTTCTGTGGGACGCTTCTCACCAGCTGCTGGTTTGCAGTTAACGGGGGGTGGGGGAGTCGGTCTCAGACTCGCAGGAGAAAAATGTGAGATGTCAGCACAGACGGCACTGCCAAGTGCACGCCGGTAACCATGAGGAGAGCAGCCCTGTCGCCCGCACTGGATGACAAAAACGGCAGCACTTGGTTTCCCGTTTCCAACTTAACCAGGGCAACAGGCTTCCTCGCAGGTGGCCGGTTCGATTTGCACTCTCATTGGAAGTTTTCCCACGGCGCCGGGGAGTCCAACAGATTCCCACCTGGACGGAGACGGACCCGGGGGCTGAAGGGGAGGAAGTGCTTTCACTACAGAGAGAAAATGTCATCAGACTCACGGGGCTCCCCTTGCCAGTGGAATGAGATATGAATATTAATTTAGATAAAATACATATCATATTTACATTTAAAAAAAAATTACAGCAGTCTGCAGAGGATGCATTCCAAGACCCGCAGCGGGCGCCTGAAATTGGGGATAGCCCTGAGCCCCAAATATTCAGTTTTTCCTATACAGACGCACCTGTGATCACGTGAAAAGTACTCTTGCCCTTTGGGGCTACTATGAGGAAAGTCGGGGTGACTGGACCACGAGCACTGAGGCACCTCGACAGCCCGCCTGGGAGCAGAGACAGCCACTGAGTGACCGACGGACCGGGAGGGAGCCGCTGGACAGAGATGATTCCCCCGGGTGAGGGCAGAGCTGGACGGCGGAGGGTCTCATCACACTCCTCAGAGCAGCGTGAGCTTTCACTCCAATGAATGGTTTACTTCTGGAATTCTCCATTCAATACTTAGGGACCACGCTGATCGTGGGTACCCGAGACGACAGAATGTGAAGCCACAGCAAAGGGGGGACTGCCATACCTATAAATGAATTCTGTGTCCTGGTGCCCGCTGTCGTTGGAAACACAGTGTCATCTGACTCGATAAAGGAAGGAGGGACGAGGAGACGGAAGAGAAACCTGGGGCCTCATGGGAGAGACAGCTGCGGGCGCCGAAGCCGTCTCCCACTTCCCGGCAGTGAGACCTGCAGCAGCCCGAGAGGAGAGACAGTGAGAGGTTTAGAGACAGAGGCTGGCAAAAAATAATAGGAACTGCAATGGCCAAAGCAAAACAAAAACAAATAACACCAGCTCCTGGTTCTCAGTGTGACTGTAAAACCGATAACTTAGCACCCCACCACCCTCCTCTCCCACTGGCTCTGTCCCAAACGCCACCGTGTGCGAGCCACAGAGACACAGAGCCACAACAAGCTTCGGCACCAGCCCTGCGGCCTCGACCCCAGCTGAGCGCCTGGCGGTTTGGGGCCGGCAGCAAGGACGCAGGGACCAGAGCCAGTGGGCAGTGGGGGCTGTGGTGTGGGGCTCTCTTTCTCTCTTCATTGCCATTTCTCTCTCCCCGCGAGACAAGTCAGAAACATAGCTGCCTTCTGTCTTGGAGCCTCCAGACCACGAGCGGGATCCCAGATGCAAACCTCAATTAGGAGGAGTCTTTGGGGGCTGCCACACACCTGACTTCTCTTTGGAGCGGAACTCGGACGAGTAAGCGCTGTTCTGAGTGTCTGCCACACCCTTTCCCCGCTGCTAAGTGGCACCCTCGTGGGCCTGTCCCTGCGACCACCAGGGAACAGTGGGGTTTTCTGTATTCGCTCCCTGTCTCTCCCCTCCCCCGCCTCTTTCTCCCTCTCGCCCTTTTCCCTCCCTCTTTTCATCTTTCTTCTTTCTTTCTTATTGTTCTAGGCAGAAATGATTGGACTTGGGGACTACTGCAGAAGCACAGAGGAGCGCCCTGTGCTGGCCAGCAAGCCCTGCGTGACTGTGGGGAAGAGTCCCTCCCAGTGGATGCCTTCCCCGTTGGTGGGACTCAGGTCAGCCAGGCCCTCTCCGTGAAGAAGCGGAAACCCAGCTGAGCAAATTGCCTCGTGGTTTCTACAGAACTGGATTCCGAAGTTCAGGACCGGTGTGATCAAAATGACCAACAACTGCCACAAAAATGAAAATAGTGACATGCTATGAAAAATAATACAGTCATCACTGCGCCTAATTCCGCAAAAACAGACAGATATCCCCGACCTCGTCTGTGGAAGCGGGTACCTGGGTGTGATGTGTGGGCTCAGTGGCAGGGGGGCGGCCTGCCATCCACACAGGCCAGCGCTGTTGGGCTCTTCCTCCAAGGGACTGGCACACACAGGACACAGCACACCTGCTGTCCCAGCCAGAATTCACCCCTGTCTCGCTTACTCAGCTGTAGACTCCAATGGCTAGCAAATGTCTGACATCCTTTCGCAGCAAATTGTTCGGGAAAGCCGAGTACTTTCAATCACATTGTCAAACCGTGAATAAGCCAATGTATCACGTCGTTTCTCCCCATGCAGCTTAATGACATGGAGATCACCCCCACCCAGAACAGAGCCGGGAGAGGCAGTTTCTTGGCCACACCAGACCTCCTGGCTGGTGCATGCCAAAGATGAGGCAAGCCAGTGCCACGCTCGCCAGAAGCTCCTGGGGAATCAGGTGATGCTAAGGGATCCTGGACAATGTGGGGGACAATTTGGGGGGCCACCACATCTAAGGTGAAGATAACAGAGTCCATGGGGACAACAAGAAGGCAGGGACCGGAGCCCGGGGTGAGCAGCCTCAGCCAGAGGTTGGTGGGAGCAGAGCGGACCTGCTGTCGGTCTCGCCCGCTGGCCCCTGTGCCAGCCAAACAGGGTGGGGGGGGTTAGCTCTTCAGTTAAAGTCTGTTTCTGACTCAAATCTGTGTGCACGGGATTTCTGAGCATTAAAAATAATTGAACTTCACCTAATTTGGAAAATTCACGGGAGGGCCTGCAGGCAGCCAGGAAAAATGTATTTACATTTTTAACACTTGAACGCTGCGTGACGTGACGTTAAATGAAAAAGCAGATGAGAGAGGCTGCCCTCCTAAGGATGGAAGGAAGTGTCTCTTCACACCACGACCTCCTTGAAGCCCACTGAACACAAGTGGAAAGGAAAGTAAGGAACGGCAGCAAGGGAGTGACAGCTACGCTGCCAGAGAAAAAGGAGACGGCCCGAAACACAGGTCTGACATCTAGCCGCCGAAGACACCAAGATACCGGCAGAACTGGGAAGACGGGGAAATCCCGTAGACTCTCGAAGCCCCAGGGGCGCAGGCCAGGGGGGTCATCCAGGAGGGCTGCCGGAGAATATCGGGACCCCCAGCTAAACTCGACCCTCAAAATCACACACACATCTCTTCGCACAAACGTGTGAAACGTGCCCCAGTGTAGCACAGGCCGCAAAGCCACTAGAAAGCGCCCCCTCGCACCCAGATCCTGAACCACCCTGAGCTGGGGTCAGAGCAGCAGCCGAAATCCAGCGGCTTGGTTTGCTTTACCTGGCGGGTTTGCTTTTAAAATTTCCTGTCAGCATTTGTGACTAAGGAGCCTCCACTTAGAAACACAGGGCCCTGGCCCCTCTGTAAGAAGGTGACCCTGAGCCCACGCTGGCCCCAGTTCCCACGGGGCAAGGACAGGCTGTTCCCTTTGCATGGAACACCCAGGTTCAAGGTGCTCGTTTTGACGTGTTCGACCCACCTGGTGCATGTGCGTGACTGCTCGGCTGTAGAAGTCTGCTTTTGTGTGGTGTTTGGGTGTGTTCCTTGCTCCCTTTCGGGTGTGGGCTGATGGCAGGAGCTCAGAATGTCCCTTGAGCTACTTGGCCTGAGGGTGGAGGGTCCCTGGGGCACAAGCTGAAGCCTTGTCAACGGCGGGCCCTGCAGGTGCCTGGGTTTGGGCCTGGGGACACAGGGCCTCTGCTGGGAGCCCCTCCGCCACCTGGAGAACCGGCAGCTGAGTGGAGAGGCCCCTGGGCAGAGAAGAGAGAGCGAGAGACCCTCCAGGTCAGGATCTCCGGGAAACAGTGTGGCCTCTGGGGACAGTCCCCGCAGTCCCATTCTCTTACATGAAATGTAAGCACAGGGCACTTGCGTGCATTGGAATAACATGCCCAGGTCCGTCCCTTTTCTGCAGGAGGTACTTGATCTATTTCTCTCTCATCAGCCCATGTGCTAGGGAGAGACGCCAGGACTGGGGATGATTCACTTCCGGGGGTGAGGGTTCAGGTAGCGGTTTTTAATAGCTTTCCTTGAATTTTTCGGTATGGCTTGAATTTTAAATGAGTTGTATCATTTTTGCCAAAATATTAAAGCCGTTATTCCTAAGTAAACAGAATGATCTACAACTGCCCCTAAACATATAATAAATACACAGAGAAAAAAATTAGTCACCCGAGAATGTTCATGATGGGTGTCTCTGGGTGACAGGATGCTAGAGCGGTTTTGGTTTTATTTCCCAGTTTTCGTGTGTGTTTTCCATGCCGCCCACGACTAGTGAGCATTAATTTTACATTTAAAAAATAAATGGTATTTCTTTGCTTTTTTATTTTTTAGTGCACTTCTGGGGGTGACGCTGATTAATAAAACTACACAGGTTTCAGGGGCACAGTTCTATAACGCAGCATCTGTGTACTGTCCTGTGCGTCTGGCACCCCAAGTCAAACCTCCTTCCGCCACCATTCACCCCCTTTCCCTTCTACCCCCTCCCCCACCCCCTCCCTCCGGTCATCCCTGCACTGTTGTCTGTGTGTGCGTTTTGTCGGCTCGCTTGTTCCAGCGTAATCCCTGCATGGTGTTTCTTTGACGGGAGTCAGAAGCGAGCACAGACTGCAAACACGGGAGGTCCTGGGTCTGGTTCAGGCGGGTGGGAAGAGGTGACACAGGAGAATTTCCTCCACTCCCCTCAACGGCCAGGCTGGAGAGCCACCCGCCTGAGTCCCCCCTGACCTCGCAGTCCCCTTCCAAACGGCCCCGCATCGGTCAATAAATCTCTCCTTTCCAGAGAATTGTCTCAGCTCGCTCCCCACCTACCCTAATTTTATTTGGAGAGACCAGAAGGCCTCTGGAGCCGTCTTCCGACTTGAAGTTAATGTATTCATTAGTTATAATTGCCTCCAAAATGTCCTCACCAATCTCAGCCTCCCGGTTCCTTAATGACTCTGATTGGATGTAGAACACTTTTATCTGGGTTAATTTACTATTCATAGCACGGTGATGGAGTATTCATTTGGTTACCCGGATTACGGCAGTAAATGGGCTTATCTGTCATCCACGGGAGTCGGGAGTGGAAGTGCCTTTCAGGCGTCTCGAAGTACAAAACAACGTTCCTGCCAAACTTGGTTGTTTTCTGCACTTCCTGCCCAAACCCCAAGTTGTCCACTGCCTTCCTGTGAGTGGACGCGCTTGCCTGTGCCTGGCTGACCCCCGCCTCCCCACCCCCTGAGAGCATTGCTCTGAGCCCAGCTGTGCTGGGCCCCCAGGGGGAAAGGACCTGCAGCAGGGACACAGAGCAGACTGCTGAGGCAGAGGTCAGAGGAAGTGGGGGTTCCTCCGCGTGCTGGAACATCGCTTGCCCTTGGCATTTCTCAAAGCTCTTGCCCAGAGCCCAGCCTCTGGCCTCCCAGGCCGTCCAGTTTCCACTCAGATCCAAATGCAAAGTCCAGCCCATACCCTGCTGGCTTCCGACGGGGAGGCCGTAGCTAGAGTCCCTTTCTGCTGGTGCCTGAGGCCCGCTCTGTCTAAACTGCACCCCCCTCCCAAATCCCCAGAACGCAGCCCTCCTGCTAGGCTGTGGAGTCAGAATCCACCACCTGAAATCCTTTCCAAGCACAGAGACAGGCGTGTGCCTTTTCTAACCAACTGAAGACGCTTCCTCCAATCCCACCCGAGGTCTCCAAGTCTTGGCTCTGCCATCTGAGCCACTGCCCACACAGTCTCCACCCCTTCCATCAGCTGACTGCGCCAGGTCTGCAAGTGGGAGCCCTGATTCCCCCCAGCCCAGAATACATTCTGTGGAAAGCTCACAAGGCAGAGTCCCCGAGCTCCAGCTGGATGGAGTGCCACCGGCAGAGGCGAACAGGGGCTGGGCCTCCAGGAGGGACTCGGAAAGGCACCTAATGCCTGTGCCCAGCACATCTGCCAGCTGCTTCCCCCTCAGGACCTGGCAAGCAGCCACAGGCCCGGCTGACATCCAGGGGAAGCATACAAAAGGCAGTGTTGGCTGAGAGCCCCGCGCCCCCGAGGGGCTCAACCGGCAGCATCTCCAGCGTCTTCGGCGCAATGGGGACAAACTCTTCTGCAGGACAAGATGACACTGGGGTGACCAGTAGCCTCTGTTACCCCCAGGGGCAGGTGCATCATGAAATAAACTCTGTGGAGAATCACGGGCCTTCTCCGTTGGGGCATAGGGCCCATTGCTCTCTGGGAACTCAAAGGCTGGACAGGCACGTGGACGGACAACGGAGAAATGGACTGTCCTGCTGTTGCACAGCCTGAGAAACTGGAAACAAAGTGGACACCTGTCCCTGGGGTCAGGGCTGCTGAGCGATGGCACAGTCACACAAAAGTGAGTGTGCGATCATTTTTTAAACAAGTCTTCTCTGCTGCCAGTGGCCTTGGCAGGTTTCCCAAACATTACACTGTTCAACCCACCCCTGGATGAAAATAACTGAAAGAAATGAATAGATGTGTGTGTGTTGTATGTTTAAAGGTGTGCGTGAGCCCTGGCCAGTGTGGCTCAGTTTGTTAGAGCAGCAGCCCATGAACCAAAAGGTCACTGGTTCGATTCCTGGTCAGGGCAGATACCTGGGTTGTGGGTCTGACCCCAGTGGGGGTGTGTACAAGGCAACCAATCAATGTTTCTATGTCACATTCCTTTCGTCTCTCTAAAAAATAAAGCACTGATAAAATGTCCTTAGATGAGAATAAAACAATAGTAATAATAATAATAAGGGATTTGCGTGAAAAAAATATGAGGTCTGTCCAGAAGGCATCCAACCATGTAATATGAGAAATGGAGACATTTACTGAAGAAGATAAAGGCACAAGAAACATTGTACACAGGACAATGACGCCTCAGTCCCCTTGAAAGTGGGCACCTTGGGACCCCACACAGTTCCTCTCACCATCAGCTGCCCCATCATATTTTCCTGAATTTCACTGATGGTCTGAAGTCTCTTCCCTTTCAAAGGTGATTATAGTTTTGGGAAAAGCCAGAAGTTGCAGAGTGTCAAATCCGGGCTGTAGGGGGCGGAGTCCCCTGGATGTTTCGATGTCTCACCAGGAAACTCTGCAGGAGGCGATGATGCGTGAGCAGGTGTGTCGTTGTGGCGAAGCTGCCGGTCACCAGGGGCCCACAGGTGCGGCCTCCTGAGTCAGCTGGATAGTGTCTGCAGAGGAATGTTCGAGCTTAGTGCAAAATTTGATGCAGATCCGTTGCTCTACTCGCTCAGTCACTTTGAATGCTATGGCCACACAGCACACACGCTCACTCATGTCTACCACCCCCACTGACCAGTACAGTGAGGTCATCATTGTTCACACATGCACATTCCAGTCCACTCTCCTCGGCTGCCAGGTTACCTCAATGTCATGCAAACTGTTCTCCTTGTATTAACAGTGGCTGGACTTTTTCCAGACAGACCTCCTAGAGTCACCAAGAGTTGGGTGGGGTTTAGATTAGGGTACTGGAGACTCAGAATCTGATTTTTCCTTTCTTTTTTTTATGTGGTTTTCCATGTTTCAACAGTGATCATGAATTATTTATATAATGAGAGGGAAAAAGAGGGTGGAGATTAGATGGTGGGTGGAGGGTCCTGCACCATTAGATGGTGGGCTGTGGGCTGTGGAGCTGGGATGTAGCTGCAGTGGGGGCAGCCAGCCTGCTGGGGCGGGAAGGCTCCTCGTCCGCAGGAAGCTAGCCATGGCTCTGAGCGTGCAGGACACACAGCGGGAGGACCAGGCGCCTCTTATGTCGGTGTGTGGTGGCTGGAGAAGGACTCGTTTCCCTCTGAACCCTTCCCCCAGCGCCATCAGCCTCTCCACCAAGGGCCTGGGTATTTGGGGGGCTAACATCTTGCACAAACTGGAGTACAGTCTTCAGTCTGTAAACGAGAAAGCCCTACTCCCTCTGGAATAGCAATCTGAAACAAAGAGAAACATCTGTTTGAATAATGAGCCGCTCATCAGGCGTGCTTAGAGGCAGGACTCAGCTGCGGGTTGTGGAAGACAGCCCAAGACCCTGGCTGGGGCAGTGCCACCCCTGTGGAGTGCTGATGAGCATCTGGGGGGTACTGCACACAGCATCCCGGGTCCCTCCAAGGCCCCTCTCGGAGCCCAGACACGCTCCCCCGGGTCAGCCGTCCCACTTCGGGGAGTCACTATGGCTCTTGCTGGATGTTGACTCAGACCAGCGTCCTGCTCTGCATCTTCCGAGTGTGATTCTTGGAAAGGAACCGATTGCCTCTGAAAAGTGGGCGTTGTGCCCTGGTTTCAGGCTGACCTTCGTGGGAGATGACTCTGGGGCTCCTGGGGGTGGTGGGCCTCAAGCCAGTCATTATGGCCTGGGATTTCCACGGGGAGCCCTGGTCTGCAGACCCAGCACAGGCCCCACACTGAGTGGAGAACGGAGCTGGTCACGTTTCGGAGAAGCCGACTGAATACAACCCTGATGATGAATGAATCGCAGCGTCTCCCTGCCCCCTCTCGCAGAAGGACTGGGACGCCAGTCTGCGCACTGGGAGCTGGCGTGCGGGCTCATCTGCACACGGCCTGTGCCAGTGTGGATCGGACAGGTGGTGGGCGAACGCATGCAGAATAACCCCGAATGTGCACAAGCATCCAGGACGCTCAGGCGGAGGCGGTGACAGTGTCCCTGTGTGAAGAAGAGACAGCCCCTTAGCAGCACTTGGCTGTTGAGTGGGTGAGCTTCTGGGACTGCTGTCCTGACAAACACCAAAGCCACTCGGGAGCCCGGAGGACACAGCCAGGCAGCCAGCCTTTGCCTCCGCTGCTGACCACCTGGAGGGGCCCGCAGCTGGAGGCAGGCGGGGTGCAGATGGGAGGAGAGGACGGCCCACTGTGTCAGGGGAGAGGTGCCCCCCAAAGCCCTTAGGAGCTGAGAGCAGCTACCCTTACGCCTTTGAGCTGCTGGGCCCCTCGCTCTCCTCTGATGAAGCAGCACCTCAGCGGCAGCTCCTGGCCACGTGGGCTCTCTGGGCGGGGAGTGACAGAATCCCCCACTCAGAGCGGCTGGAGCACAGAGGGGTTTTCTGGCTCGTTTTCCTGGAGTCCAGCAGGAGGTCAGGCTGCAGAGGGGCCTTCATCGGCGATGCTGGCTCAGTCCCTGATGTCCCCAGGCTCACCGCCTTGGCTGGCAGAAGGGCAGCAGCGTCTGCCAACCCTGAACACAGCACAGCCTCCCAAAGAAGGGCGTGGTCGGGGCACGGGGACCTCAGACGCACCCCCAGCCCGTGAGCTTGGTAGGCGTGGCCCCAGAGCCCCTCGGGTCTCCAGGTGCTGGGACAGAGAAGGGGATGCACAGGCAGGGCAGCAACCCGCTGTGCCCACCACTCTCCTTGCTCTCGAGTCAAGCTCCGTGCTCGGATCGAAGGCGGTTCAAAGCCAGCGGCTGCCCCTTCAACAAAGTCATTTTAAATTAGGTCCACAAAGTGAATATCAATGTTTTATTTCACCATGACAGGCTGTCAGTACTATTAAGGACTAGAGGGGGTGGTGGATTTTTTTGTTGTTCTTCTTATATATATATATATTTTTGGCATCTCCTCACACAAGCATAAAAAATTCCCTTTGTACTGGCCCCACAGGAGCCTTTTTCCAAGAGGAATGCAACATCTAGAAACACCCAGGCTCCTGCCTCGGCAGAAACCACCACCGCGCCCTCATGGCACACTGGAGAGAGGCACCTGCTCCGGCCATGACTCTCTGTCACGGCATTAGGAAGAGTGACAGTTACGAGCTGCACAGGACCATGGGGACACTCACAGTCCATCCCCAAACCAGCAACAGCGGGCGCCCACTGCAGCCCCTCCTCTCTGCTGCCTGAGCTTACTCCGGAGCCCCACAGAGCCAGGACGGGGCCGGGGCGGGGCCGGGAGTGGGAGTTCCTTCTGCTAGAACTGTGTGCGCGGGGCTTCCCTGCTTCATCTGAGAGAAGCACTGGCTTTACAGAGAGAGTTCGGGGGACCGGTGACCAGAGGGCAAGCCTCCCCTCTGTGCCATTTGGGGGACCCGAAACGGCCACAGACCGCAGCCGAATTCGGTAGCTGGCGAAGGTGAGTCCCTCCTGCTGACAGTCATTTGCAGCATCAGGAACCTGGCCATGTTTCCGAAGGAAGGAGACACCTCTTTCCATGGACGTCCTCAGACTGTAACCTAAAGTGACCCACAGGCCCACCACCCCAAAGCTCATCTCTGGAAGGGCAATGGGTCCCCTTGAGTCCTCAGCTGCCTCCCCTTCCACCTGCTCCCTGCTCAGCTCCACGGTGGCTTGCACACTGCGGGCACCCCCACCCTCCAGAAACGCTCTCTGTCCTTCTCCAGGGGTCCCCACTCCATTCCAGGAGCTCCTCCCACCTCCCATGCAGAGCTCGCCCCCTAGAAGTGTGACCAGGCAGCTTTCTCCCCTCACCAGATGGCAGCTCGCACCCTCAGCCATTGGTGCACCCACTCCCCCGTTTCTGACAAGGGCCCTGAAGGTCAAAGTTGCATTGTATTTGTTCCTGGACAGGCCCCAGCATTGGCCTCGGTGTTTGAATAAAGTGAACAAACACATGTTTGTGGGGCCCCCTCCCCTTCACGGCCACGTCTGTCCATGCAGCTCCACACCCTCAAAATGTGTTTTCAGCCCAAGTGTCTCCTTCTGTTAGTGAGTCCTTCCCCTCCTCACCCCACCCCACCTCACCCCGACAAACTTGAACTTGCTTTTATGTATGTTCTAGCCAGACACAGATTAATCCCCTTCACAGACTGAATTCCGGACAACTTCAATCATCCTGAGGGATGTCACACCCTCATGGGAAATGGGGCAGGCTTGAGTGAATCACAAACCAGGGGTCCACAGGGAGGGGCCGGGGAGGGGGCAGAGAGAGTCCTGTAAAGGTTCCCTGAACACAAGTGTCTCAGGAGAGACCTTCTCTGCACCTCGGTTCACCACGCCCATTGTTACCACGGTGAAGCGGAAGTCCACGGAAAGGCTGGAGTCGGTGCGTCACACATTGTCACTTGGCAGAAAAGCATCATTCTGGGCACCAGGTAGCAGCTCCAGGGTCTGCAGGACTTGCTCAGGGCATCTCATGGCACCCACACGGGTGAGGAGGGTGGGGTTCCCGTGCACTTCCTCCAGAGTGACCCGGCCCCCCACGCTCCTGCCATGCAGCTCCCTGACCAGGCACGCTACCCGTCAGGGCCCTGGGGTGCAGCCCGAAGGGAGGGCCCTCTTCCATGGAATGGCAGTCAGATGGAAGCACCTAGCCCCACCTGAACCAGAGATGCCACCACGGCATCACTGTTGTTCTGAGAAAAGGCCAGCTGGTTTCAACTTGGGAAACACCCCCAGGTGACCACCACTTCCTGCGCCTTCCCCCAGCCACCCTCAGGCCCAAGTTTAGCTTCCCCCCGTTTCTGAGGTGGGACAAGACCAAGCAGAGGGCTCTCAGGTGGCCGGCCACCAGCCTGCCCTCTCAGCCCCAAGGAGTCCCACACTGTTGACCCGCCGGCAGCGTCCTCGGGTGGGCACCCCACAGGGGGATGTTGGCCCCAGGACCCGCCACAGGGGCCAGGAAACGGGGGCCAGTGGTTCAGGTTTGGGGACCACGGTCCGGGATCCTGTATTACATCCGTTGCTGTGGCTGTTTTCCGAGAGAAACTCAACATTCCCCGAGGCTGGCAAAGGTTCACGGTCACCGTCAGACGTAAATTGTCCCCACATGTCCATAACCTTTGAATGATTGCACCATGAATGGTGACTTAAAGAAAAAAAGAGGTTCCAACTGGCATGTTCCCAGATTAAAATATAGTATCTATCTTTATTCAAACGGTAGTTTATCTCAAATAAAATCTCCCGGCTACATTTGAGGAGGCGGGCTCAGTGGCAGGCCTGGAAATCCATCTCTCAAGGGAAAGACAATGAAACACATATTAAAAGTCGCTGCCCTCAGCACAAAAGAGGGAGGGAATTTATAGAACTGCAGCCTTCACCGGATCTGAAATCCGGGCTCCCCCAGGCATCCCGAATGCTTCTTCCACTGAGAGGCTGTGCTGGACGGAAGAGAAATGCACCTGAATTATCAGTCCGTGACTCTCCGCTCTGCCCGCTGTGCCAGGCATGCTGCCGCACGCCGCACTGTCTGTTAATGAAGGCAGAGGCGATGAAGGATGAGGGGTGCCCAAGGCCCAGAGTCTCAGCTGCAAGCACCCCTTCGCAGCCACAGTCTGTGCAGAACCCCATGGGGGAGGGGGGGCATCTCATCTTCAAATGCATGCCGTGAGGTGCACACTATTCCTATCCCCAGGTTGCAGATAAAAACGCTGAGGCACAGAGAGACTGAGAAACTTGCCTAAGGTCACACAGCGGGTGGCAGAAGCAGAGTTCAGATGGGCACTGGCACTCTCATCACTGTCCCAGCAGGCCTGCCACAAGCCAGCCCGTGTCCCCTTCCTCTCACACAGGACAGGGCTTGCCCCCCTCCCCAAGATCCAGCTCTGGGGACATTGATTTCTCCTCCCGTGGCCTTCGATCCATCCCGGAAATGTCCTGGAAACTTTCTGAACTGCTGGAGATGGGGAGACCACTGGGCCCTTCCGTGAAGACTGGCGAATGGACAAGGGATTGTCCCCTAAGACGTGCGCACACCAGTCGGCCTGGGGGCCCTGCCAGGGGGCCCCCGGATCGCACCTGTGACCTCCGGCTGCACGCTCTTTCTAAAGCACCCCTCGGAGACCCTGCTCCTGAAGGCGGGAAGCACCGGCTTTGATTTACTGGCTTTGCGTTAACTCATCTGAAATCACCCCGAGACCTGCCGAGAAGTTCATTGATTGCGTTAGATTTGTTTTGTTGTCCTCCTGATTCATAGTCAAAACTGTGCTGGGTTCTGTGCAGAAACACTCATCAGAACGCTTCTCCGGGAGCAGAATCCACGCTGTAGCCTTGACACTCCACCTCATCTGCTTTTGTCCCCCCAGGAGCTCCCTCGGCTGGGCAAGGAGCAGTAACTAATTGGATAATTACCATGGAAATGAAGCAACAGCCAATCAGAGGCCCCGCCCCGGCTGGAGGCAGGGCCCCTGCCACCATCGACCCCCCTGATCTGAGGGAGCTGCTACCTATTCTGCCCTTGGTCTGGGCTTCAGTTGCTCTCGGGAGGAACCCTCCTCCCGGCTGTGCGTTACATCCAAATTAAATGTATTTGCTCGCAAGCCCGGAAGATGAGAGGGAACCTGACGTGTCTGCATCACGAAGGGAAATAAGACACAGACGGGTTCCTGCGGCCACAGCGAGGGGTGCCCGTGCTGAATCGCTGCTGATCACGCAGGGACAGTCTGGCTGGGCTTTCGCTCCCCTCTCTCTCTCTCTCTCTCCCCCTCCACCCCGCCCCCATGGCCCTCTCTCTCTTCCATTATTAATCACCCTGTGATCGCTGTCTCCTGCTAGATCCTAGTGAGGCTTGCAGACTTGTGGCCTGAGCCTGTGGGAGCTGTGCAGGGAGAGGGAGCGGGCTCAGCCTGCCTCTGAGACACAGTCCCTCCCACTGGCTCCTCTCCGTTCCCTGGCAGACGCCTTGAGCTAACAAGCTAAGGATCTGCCTTCCCTAATCTCCACTAAGGAATGAACAGCAGTTGAAATTCAGTTTTTAATCTCTGGTTCGAGTTGGCTGAGCTACTTCAAAAGGCAGCGAGTGCCAGCGGGGGCTGGGAGGCCGGAGGGCTTTCAGAGCCTTCAACTTGGAATCGGGATTTCCTCTTTACACTCTCTCCCCAACACCGCCCGCCCATCAAGGCGCCACTGAGGGGGGGAGGGACAGGGTGACTGAAGGAACAGGCGGGTCTCCTGCCCTAAAGCGTCACCCCGCTGCTGTGGGAGCCATGACAAGGCACTCTTTGGGGTGACAGGATCTCTGAGAAGGGAAGCGGCTTCTTGGAGGGGAAGTGTGAGGCCCATGGGTGGCCACCTGCACTGGGGGAACCTGGGGAGAGAGGCCTCACTAGGCAGGGAAGGTGTCGCCAAGGACAGCAGGTGACGAGGGGCAGCACCACAGCCCCTGAGGACAGGACTATACCTGCAGCCTCCTTCTGTGTCTACCACAGACAGACAACCCGCAGGCCTGACGTCTGTCCTCAGAAAGGACATCGCCGTCCCCAGCTCAGAGCTTAAATTATTTCTGGAGACTGAGCTTAATGGACTGGACTAACTCCCCCCTGCACCTATTATCTGGCAAAAGGGGGGGCCCCCAAGAAAGGCCGGAGGAGCAGCTGCATGGAAAAATCAACCAGTGCTATCATGTGAGCAGAGCACAAGCAGACCTGTGACTGAGCCACGCACATGAACATGAACTTGAGTCTGCGCAGGCAGACCTCCCTAGGAGGAGGGTGCTGGAACCCGGCCTCTTAGCTGCTGAGGGTGGGCCCCTGTCCTTGAGAAAGGTGGGGAGGAAAGCTGAGGACACAGGACAGGCCAAGCTTTCTGGGCATGCAACCCGTCCTTCCACCGGTGGGAGAGAAGGACACCCTTGGGGTCCACATGGTGAGGGGCACCAGTGCGAGCCAGCCTTTACAGTAGATGGACAGCACCATGCCACAGGCATGGGAACAGAGTGGTGTCCCCCCTTCAAAGCGCAGGGGTTGAACTGAAGCCCTGAAACCTGTGTCCTTTGGTTGCATGGGGTCACACAGGAGGAGCCCTGACCCAGTGAGGGGGCACGCATGGAGGGAAGGCTATGGGGGGAGGACACGGGGAAGATGGCTGTGACACTCCAGAAAGGGAGGTCTCCCCAGAAACCAGGCCTGCTCTCGGGCTTCCCGCCTCCTCCACTTTGAGCAGCAGTGTCCTGCAGTGTAAGCTGCCCAGGCCTGGGTATGTCATCACAGCGGCTGAGCTGGCCGGGACACGGGCTCTCCTGAAACTGGGGACAGCGCCTTTTGAATCAAGGTGGAAACTGCCTTTAGTCTCCACACTCACTGGCATCTACCCGCAGAGCCCCCACCTCAAGGTGGAACTCCCATGTTATGGACATTGTGCTGGCTTTGAGGTGGCAGAACCCCACCTGCTCTGGGTGGCTGAGAGGTGGGGACAGGCCAGGAGAGCAGTCCGGACTGAGGTTGGGGGTGTGGCATGTGGACTGAAAATGAGCAATCAATATGCTAAGTACATGCAACAACATGCAAATCAGCGCCTCACCTCTCAGGAAGTGGCTGCACCCTTTCCTCCAAGGGTGCCCTGCTGAGGAGGGGCCACAGTGGGGGCTTTCCAGCCCCCTCGGGCTGTAAGCAGGGGAGCTAAGCAAGGAAAACCAGACAATTAAAGGAGAAAGATTTTATGGCCACACACAGAGCTTTTCACCTTCCATGTCTGGGCAATGCGCACACATTCACGTGCCCCATCTCACTTGTCACTGTGGCACAACAAGCCCCCGGGGGGCTCGGATGGAGCAGGAGGGGGCTCCAGCTGCATGTGCGAAGTGGCGCCATCATCACTCTGGTCTGAGGCTTTCGGAGTGCACACGTGGCCCCGTCTAGCCGTCCAGCAGCCGGCCGGTGGGCAGGGAGAGGGGTCCCAGGGCGAGGTCACGTCTTCAATCTGAGGGCCCAGTGAGGTGGGGAGAGGAGGGGGTGTGGGCACTCCCCGGGGGAGAAGAACACCGGGGAAAAAGAACACCGGGGACTTGGGGGGTAAGTGGATCAGGATAAACTGCACTTTCTGGGGCCTTCTCCCCAGAGCAGCTACAGGGGATGACAGGCACAGCTGGCCTGCAGGGCTGTGTGGTGGGTGGGCCGGTGGAGGGGGGTGGGTAGCAGTCTGCTGCAGGGGTGTGGTCTGGCTGCCCCCTGCTCTGGGCTGCTGGAGGCGGGTTGACCGGGTCGGGGAGAGTTCAGAGTAAAACCTCGGGGCTGCAGTAATGTCTTTCTGTTTCCCCATGATCTTCAGTTGTTTTCTATTTAAAAAATTTCTTATGGTTACACTATTACAGACGTTCTCCGTTTCCCCCAGTTATGTTTAAACAATGCACCGAATACCATCTTCATTCACAAGGCAGGTCCGAGGCCAGACAGAGTCCTGGTTCGGGTCTGGTCTCTGGGGCTCCTGTGCGACTTAGGCAAAGTCGGTTGGCCTCTCTGGGCCTCGGGGTCGTGCATCGGACAGGTGTGATGATGACGTGGCCACGGCCCACTAGGGCTGTTCTGAAGATTAACGGGGCCGGTGCAGCACAGGGCCCGGGGCACAGGGAGCATGAACGGAGGCTGGGGGTTGCTCCTGGAGCCCTGTGCCTGGGTGCCCCTTGCCTCTCCACTACTTCGTGCTCCAAGTCTGCTGAACAGGGTGGCTGGGCTCTGGGGCAGCATTTGGTCTGCAGGCCATGAGAAGAGCGGCTCCCAGCACTCAGGCGACCAGGGGAATGTCCCTGCCACCCAGAGCTGCGTCCTTCCTGCCAGCTCAGCCGAGGGAGGGCTTGGCTCTTCAGGGTCCCTGCCACCTCCTGTGCTGCTGGTCGCCAACACCTTGAGGAACATCTGGCGTTGGGATGGGTTTGGGTGGTGTCTCCACTTGGCACACACGGGAGCGGGAGCTGACTGGTCTCTGCAGCCAGCAGCCTCAGGGACGACAGAAGGCAGCGGTGACGTCCGAAGTGCACTGTGCCTGGATCCGCAGCAGAAATGGGCTAAGTGGACTGCGTTGGGCAGTAGTCAGAATGTCACCCTGACACTTAATGGGATGCCGGAAACAAGAGGACACTGGTGGAAGTCTCGTGGCGCTGTGTGAGGAGAGGAGGGCCAGAAGACATTCTGTGCCGCCCAGCAGCAGTTTTTACAAAACAAAAGTCACCGTTGTGGCCGCGCACACACACTTGGAATCCCATGGCGCAAAAGACCGAAGGACTGGCATCGGGCCCCTCCCAGTGGCGGCAGTGTTGAGGTAGGAACACCCGCACGTTTTGTTGTTCCTTTCGTGCTTTGGAGAGTGGGAAACCTTCAGTGGTAAATAAGTAACACTTTTCTAATCAGAGGGAAGTCAGTATTTAGAGAGTTACAAAATTTCCAAGCTGCGTAATAATAGAAGTGGATTTCATCGCTGTGGGAAACCGGCAGTCGTGGGCATGCTTTTCTACTGTGGTAGAGTGCACACACTGAGGGGACTGGTTGTCTTCGCTGTTCTAGAGTGCCACGCCTGGTGGGAGGTGCTGGCCCCCCCGCCCACCCCCCCACCGTGTCACCATGCTGCCGTGGCCTCTGCGCACGGCTCCCGGCTGCCCACCATGCTGCTGGAGAGTCTGGGCCCACACAGCATCCGTGCCCTCCGCCACCGCCCTGAGCGCGTGGAGCAGTGTCTCACTGCAGTTTCGACGCATCTCTCCATGTGCTTGCTGGCCGAGTGGACGTCTTCCTTGGACACGTGTGGTCGGCTCTCCCCAGTTTTTGGCAGGGCATTGGGTGTTTTTGCTGTCGAGTTGTCAGTGAACGTTCTTTGAGCGATCCGGATGCCTTGACTTTACCGGAGGGGCGGTTTGTGAACCTTCCCTGTTCTTTGGATTATCTCTGCACTCGAGTAGAAGTGTTCTGTGATACAAAAAAAAAAATTATCTATTTTATGCTTTTGCTGCTCATGCTTCTGGTGTCGCATTGCGTCAGAAAACACCGTCACCAAAGCCAAGGTCAGGAAAAGGCACCCATTTGCCCCTGGGAGCTGAACGGTCTGTCTTCATAGCTGCTTGTCCTCCGACCCGGGAACACAGCAGGCTTTCTGTTTCTGCAGGTCTTCACTTTCCTCCAGTGATGGCTCCCGTCCTGGATGCGGGTTAACTTCCACGCCTCGTAAGGTATGCGATGCCCAGTGGTCCCGGCACCGTTTGCGGCAGAGACTGCTCTTCCCCTGTGGAAGGCCCTGGAACGCTCGCTGAGAACCAGTGAACCATGGACCCACGCCGTCCCCGCACACGCTGCGCTGGCCTGTGGACCGTTGTGCCTGTGCTACCCCCGGGCCCGCTGTTTGCAGGGAGGGCCGCAGCGCTCGGTCCCAGATCCAAACCGGGAAAGGGAAGTCCTCCGGCTGCGTCCTCACACTTCGAGGGCGAGAGGGCTGTTCTGTGTTTCTTGAGTGTTCTCGTGCTTTACACACGCACGTTCATGAAAAGCTGCTGGGGTTGTACGGGAACCGGAATGGTCAGTAGACGGCCTTGGGGCGCTCTGCCGTCTTCACCCGGCAAGTCTCCCCCTCACCCGAGTGGGGCGTGTCCCTCTACACGTAGGTCTTCTTTCCGTTTCTCAGGGACACCGTGTCGACTTTGACGTACAAGCCTCGCCCCTCCTGTCAAAGCCATTCCTGAGCATGTTACTCTTCCTGACGCTGTTTGAAGTGGTTACTTTTCTCATCTCTTTCTCAGACAGTTCACCGCTCCAGAGAGAAACAGCACTGATTGTATCGTCTATAAACAGAGACAGTGTTACCTTTTCCCTTCCAACTTGGATGTTTTTTTCTTTTTCTTGCCTCATTGCGCTGGCCGTCACAATGCTGAAACATGGTGAATGTGAGTATTACCAGCTGTGGGTTTTTCGTGAACACTGCTCACCGCGTTGAGAAAGTTCTGTTCGGATCTGACGGGTTTGGTTTGGTTTGGTTTCTGCGGTGAAAGGGTGCTGGATTTCACCACTTTCTCTTCTAACCACATGATCGGGTTCTTTTCTCTCCCTTCACGCCGTGAGTGTGGAGCCTCGCACTGACCGGTTCCGGAGCGTTGACCCATCCTTGCATTCCCAGCATGCACCCCGCTTGATTGTGGCTCACACTCCTTTTACTATGCCACTGGCGTGGATCTGCTGGTGTTTTCTCGAGAAGTTTTGTGTCTTTACACATGAGACATATTGGTAGGCATTTTTATTTTCCTTTTATGTCTCTGACTGTGGCTTTGGTACCAGGGTAATGCTGGCCTCGTAGAATAAGTTAGGAAGTGTTCCTTTCTTTTCTGGTTTTTAGAAGAGTTTGAGAAAGATTGGTGTTGATTCTTCTTTTAATGCTTGTTAGAATTCACAAGTAGAGCCATGAGGCCCTGGGCTTTTAATGTTTGTTTTTTTTTTTGTTTGTAGGTTTTAGATGAACAATTCAAATAGTGAAACTTCTAACAGAACCATATCAAGACATAAACTGAAGATTTTATCAAAAATGTTCAGTTCGGTCACGTCTAACTTTGGCCATGACCCTAACCCCACATAATTTTGCCATTTGAGTAGAAAACGTCTTCATTCAAACAAACAAGCAGCTTCCCAGTGAATGCATATTGCTCTTTCTAACTCATTGGTCAAATTTTAGAAATACACGTTTTCTATCAATTTTCACTTTAGGTCAAGTCCTCTCCTGTCTCAGGGTCAATAACTCATTAAGCAGAAAACAAAAAGTCCCCAAACACAGATCACTTGCACTGTAAAGTATCACACGCGAGTGACTTGGGATGCAGGCGCAATGTTCAGAGGCTGGTGCCGTCAGAAAGGAGGCGAAAAAGAGGTCAAACCCACGTTCTGACCTCACACCGTCCATGTGAACTTTCAGGACACGTTCTGTGGAGTCACCGTGGGCACGGCGTGGGAATGCCTGTACTGCTCAGGACCCAGGGCAGAGCTGGCGCCTCCCTGGCACCCAGACCCCAAACCCATGAACCGCAGCACTTCATGGCGCCCACAGCCGTGGCTGCTGCCTCCAAACTGGGGTTGGGTTGTGGTGACTTTTAGCAGCCCCTCCCACGCAGTTCCTGGTTTTAGAAAATGTATTTATCCCTAACCGTCACATGGTCAGGCTCACGTGTGTGTATGTGTGTGTGTGTGTGTGTGTGTGTGTGTGTGTGTGTGTTTTCCAGTTCAAATGTAACTATTTTGGAAATGTATCTTACATTGGCAGCTGCACTGGAGTCTGTGGGCGATTCGACTTCAGCACAGGAGCCCGACTTCCTCCGACGGCCACCACTCACCCAGACACCTGAACGATGGCCAGGGTGGGGCTGGGGAGATGGGCCCCCTGTCGGGAACACAGCACCGCAGGACAGCAGGTCCCGGCCCGGCAAACAAGCTGGCCCACTGGGAGGCTTCCGGAGTAGAGGCGTGGTCTCCGAGCGGGCCGCAGCCTGGCTGTGGGGTCCCAGCCACGGCATGGGAGCTCCCTCAGCCTCTGCTCATCTGCCTGTGAAACGGTGTGACAACACCACCGACCGAACTGGGTGTGGGGACACGCGAGTAAGACAGACACTCATTGGGACCGTCTGTCCTCAGCCCCCCGGGGCGCAGCTCTGAGGAGGGCCACCAGCAGCTAGCCTCTGTCCCTACGTGGCCGCCCGCACAGCCATGGCGTTCGACCCTGATAAACCCTGGACTGTAGCATCGTAGCCTCTGAACAGCCCAGAGACGAGGAACGTGCTTAAGCCAAATCTAAAAAGAGATCAATTAAAAGAAGGGCTGAATGTTCTGGGCAGCCGGCTCCGTCCTCGGCAGCAGCACAGATTCCAACAGCGGGGTGGCTGTGCGCCGTCAGCTCCCGGTGTCCAGGACCGCGGACCAAAATAAAACGCTCGTGCTCAGGAAGGGTAAGAAAATAGATCTGCAAGATGGACACCCTCTGCTTCCAGAAACATCCTTTCACACGCGCTACTGGCCTGCTCGGCACTGCATTCCCAAAGGGGTGTTGAACGGTTAACTGGAGTCGGCGTGCTGAGCTCGAGGGTCTCCAGGGTCCAACCCCAGGGGACACGCTTTGCCTGGTCACCGGACACGGACTTGCCTTTCCCCTCGGTTCCCGAGGACCCGTGGGCTCCTGGCCCCGAGGTGGGCAGAGTGTCTCCTTCTCTCCACGGTGTCTGGAGACCGGAGACAGACACAAACAAGAGACAAGAGAATTGGAAGGTGAATGACACACCTGGCTTGCAAACCGTCTGGGGTGGGCCCACGCATAACCACACACTCGGGAAAACCCACAGACCTGCGTGTGCCCAGACGGGTGGGAATGAGGATGACCTGTAGCACGGGAGACTGGCTTGTCTCCAAAGCACCCAAATCTGAGCGCTCCCCCAACACGTGTGGCAGCCTCTTCTCCTCCTCACGCCACTGTTTCCTTACACTTTAAGCCTCATTTAATTCCAGCTCCCGACACCTCATTGACTCGTACGCGCTCGTAAACAGCGTGGCAGATGGAAAAACCCCACCAGAGCAGATATTAGCCGCTGAAATTCTGCATGTGAGGAGTTATTAGTGCATCAAACCTCACCCAACATTTCATACTTTTAATGGGATTTGAGCTGAATTTTGATAGCAGGAGTCAAGTAAGAGATTTTATTTTCACAGAAACCCATTTCTGATGCATGGCATCAATACAAGGCTAAATAAACACAGCCTCGCGGGGGAATAAATCGAAATTTAACGTCTGAAAGGGCAGTCGTATTTCTTGAATATTCTGAATGTCAAGTTCTTGATGGAAAAAAAATATCACAATAGCGGCGACTGCACACACAGGTCCAGGCCGGCATCGCAGCGCGTGTCACGGAGTTTAATTTGAGGGGTCCGTCCGCTTCCTCTTCCACACCCTCCAGTGGCCTTTTCTCACGTTCCCCTGAAACCACAGCTCGGGAAGGCACAGAAAGGTCACTGTTTGTTTGTTTGTTTAAGAGGACGAGTTTACGTTCTCCAATAAGAAGTGATCTTTCGTGTGCACTGGTTTCCGAAATCGGTGCACGTTGGCGCACGGGCCTGGGAGCTACTGTTCACCCTCAGAGAGTGACCTGGAGGTTCCAGCGGCAGGAGGCTCCCGCACCCCCAGGGACAGCAGTGCTTTGCTAACTTGGCTCCTGCGCCAGCTAACGGGAAAGGAGACTGCGGCTCAGGATGTGCAGGGGCCTCGGCACCTGCTCGTGAAAACAGCTGCATACGAGGCCCTCTGCAGGGGAGAGAGAAGGTCACAGAAATTAGGGCCTTTGCATCGTTGACTAAAAAAAGGAATCGTTCCTCTCCCCTCCCCTCCCCTCCCCTTCCCTCCCCTCCTCTCCTCTCCTTTCCTCTCCTCTGAAAGTCCTACGGTTCCATGGTCCTGGTCGGCCTGTTCTGAAACGGAGGGAACTCTGTGCTGCTGGGCTGCCACCAGGGAACGTTGCTATTTATTTTCTGGTTTGGAATTCTGGGGAGATGATATTTTTACATGCTGGTCATTTTGATTTTAATTGTCGGTGAGATTTTTTTCTCTCTCAACATGGAGGATGATGACCATCTGTCCTCGGGCTCCGCCGAAGATGGAGCGAGAACAGAAGGGCTGGGTTTCTCCAGAATCGCTTTTTTCTTAAAGGGGAAAGTTCTCCGAAGGTCTCCACTGCCGGCCAGGGGGTCAGCCCCGAGTGGCAGGTATTGGCAGAAACAGGACAGTGCCGGCAGGCTCCGGCGTCACGCGGTGGGGCCCGCTGTGCCGTCCTGGGGGCCCTGGTGGAAACCGAGGTGCCCAGGGAAACATGGGGCCAAGGGAGTGGGTCGGAACAGAGTCAGGCCAAGGGCCCAGTCCTGGAGAAACACAAAATCAGTGGGAAAGTCTGACCCCAGGGGATGGGAGGTGGAGGGCGGCCAGGGCAGGCCAGGGGGAGGGATGTGGGGGTCAGGGGATGCGGGGGAGATGGGGGCTCGCGATCAGGCGGTGTGTCCACACGGTTTCCCAAGAGCCTCGCGGAGCCTGACCACACCCCCCACACGCAGACTTTCCCGGCTCCTTCAGCTTTTCTAACACTTCATGTGTCTTGGTCTGAGCTGTGGTGCGTCGATCCCCTGGTTCCGCAGCCCTGTGCCTGGCTTCACCCGCCCTCAGCGGCCACCTCCTCATCTGCCCGAAGCTCTCCGACTCTCCGACGCCCAGAGCAGCCCTCTCCAGAGCCCCGAGAGCTTGGAATGCGCAGTGAGGGAGAGGGACCCGCTGTGCGGTGTAGGAGGACACAGAGAGCGCGGTGACACAGCCACTCCCCGGTCAGCGCAGGGGTCCCCATGACACACTGACCTGGTGAGATGGCACACACACAGGGTCACACTCTCCTCACAGGCATCCAGGCCAAGAAGGAGAATGTCGCAGCACCCACAGGCCCCCCCTCCCGGTGGCCTCCCCATCAGCAGCGCTGCTGCCACCCCGGCTCAGGGGGGTTGTGAGAGGAGCCGGTGGGCAGACGCCGGGTGTCTCGGGTGAGCGGCAGCCCCTAGGCTGGGTCCCCAGGAGCCAGGCCAGGTGGGCCTGGTGGGGTTCTCCCGTGGAGAGAAGAGTGGAGGAGGTGGGCTCATTGTGCCCGGCTGGGTGAAGTCTGCAGCCAGGGAGCTGGAGACCGTCGTTTTCTTGGGGCTTCAAGTGGCTCACGACAAAGCTGAGGGCAGCTGTCCTATGGCCAGGGGATGCTGCCCCTCCCTGTGCCCATGGTTGGGGGGTTGTTCCCCAGGCAATCCATCCCTTGGTGTTCACGTTCAGGAGAGAAGGAAATGCTCCCCCCCCCCCATGCACAAGGACACCGAAAGCGTCCTCAAGAGTTTGTGCTGCGCGTCCCCGAGGCCAAGAACAACAGCACAGCTGCCCCCGGAGGTTGAGTGGCCCTGCAGGAGCTGGGTCTGCTGGTGCTCAGTCCTGGGGATGCTTCAGCAATGCTGGGAAGGATGCCAGATTGCCAGTAAACACGCTGCCCTTTGAGGGGATGCTTTGTTCCTGGTCAAGGTGACTTGCGCCAGGCCCTTCTGTCCTTGTCACGGCTGTGGCTCCTACAAGCTATGGTGCACGGGAAAGCCTGGAGGGTGCAGGGGACCTGCCACCTATGGGCTAGCCTGCCTCCCCAAGGACACCAGCTGCTGGGTGTCTGTCGGCCTGGGTGGGGCCTGAGGGGCTGACCTAACACAACCAGACCTGTCCCAGGGAAGCAGAGGGCGGCATCCTTGGGGAGGTCACCAGTGGGGCCGTTGGCGGAGGGCCTTCCAGACCACCTGCCTATTTATTCCGCCCTGGCTGTGGCCTGGGCCTGCTGGACAGCCCCGCTGTGCCATTGCAGAACTCGGGCCCCTATGCAGCCTGGCCACTCCCTGTGAGAGCCTGGGACGCCCCTGTGAGGAGGGCACGGGGAACCCCACCACAGAGGAGAGACGGAAGCTTGGGAGGGTGTGGGGGTCACGCAGCTGGGCAGCGCCCCCGCAGGACGCAGGCTGGGCCCGCCTGCCCCCAGAGCCTGAGCTCAGCAGCTGTGCCCGACTCGGCGTGGCCACCTCTGCAAGGGGCCCTTGGACTCCCCCTAGACGCCTGCCCCTGTGGACAAGGGGCTCCCGCTTGGACTGCAAGTTGCGCTCAGCAGCTGGTGGCCTGGCAGCATGGGAGCCACACGGACAGGAGCCCAGGTCACGAGGAGGAGGAGATGGACCGTCCAGGGCAGGGCGGGAGTCGCCCTCTGTTTCCCCTGGTGGGTTGGCCTAGGCGGTGGGGGTGGGGCTGCTTTCTTTCCTTCCTTTTTTCTATTAAGATAAAAGTCAAGTCACACAAAGTCAACCATCTGACGTGTGCGATTCGGTGGCACACTCACTACGGTGTGCAGCCATCACCTGTGGTTCCAGAACATTCCCATCCCCCCAGAAGGACCCGCGTGCCCATTAGCCCTCAGCCCCCCCTTCAGTGGGCCCGGCGACCTCTCCTCTCCCGTCTCCACGGACTCGCCTGCCCCTCATGTCGCAGGTCCGGGAACCCGAGGTTCGTCTACACGGCAGCGTCTCTGTCTGGTGGCCTGGCAGGGCTCCACGGGATGTCCTTTCTGGGGTGAAATGGGGGACTGCGCGGCCTGCTGGAGGAGCGTTGCGGGCTCCAGAGCCACCATGCAAGTCTAGCTCCTCTCACAGGGCCCCTGTGATCGCACTGCATCACACAGACCTGGGTTCAAATCCCCGCCCCTCCCGTGGCCGTAGGCTTTAGTGCCCTTGTCAGTCAAGGAAGCCTGGCGATCCTGCCCACTCGGAGGGGGTTGCGGGTGTGAAATAGGAGCCGCACACACGAAGATCGCCACCTGGCCCCACACGTCAGCAGGACACGTGGGCTGACGGACACCCCTCCCCCACTCACAGAAAGCCATCCACGTCCGCGTCCGGAAGTTGGGGGCCCGGCAGCTGGGTGCCTTCGCTGGTCACGTAGGTGGGTTTTGAAGGGATCGAATCCCACCTTCGATCCACAAAAGGCATTCTTAGGTGGACAAAACATACTAACACAAGAGATCTCCGAGTCCAACGTGAAGACGAGCCATCTTTTAGACGAACACTCCCATCTGTGGGTCCGGGCCAGCCCTGAGCGCGCACCAGGGGCCCCGGGGCGCACGTCTGTGGGGGAAGGGCAAGGAGAGGGCGAGGGGAGGGGGAGGTCTCTGTGGTCGGTCTCAGGGGCCCCCAGTCCCCACTGGTCCTTAGGCAAAGGTTGCTAGCACACGGGCGACGCGGTCGGCAAGCTGGAGGCGGAAGTGTCGTTGGAGTCACTCGGACACAGATGAGCATCCGTGTCCCCTCCGTGCCCATCCGCAGGGGGTGGGAGTGGGTGGCCACCAGAGAACGCCTGCGCTCACAATCTCTGGCAGCAGTGCAGCCACTAAACCAGCAGCGGGAGGGGAGGGCCGGGGTGGGGGGCGCCCAGCGGGAGGGGAGGGCCCAGCAGAAGGGGGGTGCCCAGCGGGGGGGGGCGCCCAGCGGAAGCAGAAGTGGGAGGAGGGGCGTTCCTGCGGTGCGGGCTGCGAGGCAGGCGGACGGCTGTGGCGTGTCCGGTGCGTTGACCTGTTCCTGAGTCCACAGGACTGTGGCCGCATCGCCAGCGTTTGCTCACCGGGGCCCATGGATGCCGGGTTCCCCCTCCCTCCTACAGCCTCCCTGAGGGTTTCATCTCAGAGGGGTGGCCCCCAGGTCCTCGAGGAGGGCACTGCCAGGCTGTAAAGTCAGTGAGACACTTTCAGGGAGACGTCGGTCTTCGCGGGGCAGAGAGGAAATGCGCAGGCACTGACGGTCAGAAGGAAGTGCCCCCCACAGAGAGAGCCCCACACCCAGAGGCCTGAGGCAGGCCGCCTGCCCGTCCGTCAGGCTGGGGGGCGATCTGTCCGTCTGGGGCAGGGGGTCTGAAGGCCTCTGGAAGCAGTGTGCAGCGCTTCCCCACAGCTGGCTTTGCCAGGACGTCGCAGTCCCTGAGGACTCACTGAAACACGGAGGGGAGATAAAAAAAGAGAAAAAAAAGGAAAGGAAAGAAAGAGCCTTGAGTAACGCCGCGTGCCACAGCCAAATAAAGTCATCTGGCTCCGCCAGCAGGGCAGGCCTTTCAGATTTCAGATTTCAAAACACTTCCAAAGGTCACTGAACTGTATTAGACAGAATGAACAAACAGGCAGCGCCTTGGCAGCACGGAGCCAGACCCTGGAAGCCTTCTCACGTCGCCCATGTTTAGCATTTGTGGCCCTTGTTGAGGCTTTGCGGTCCGCAGCTCATAACTCGTGGAAACATGCCGCTCTCCCCGCTACGCGCTGTGGAAAAGGTCGGCGGCCCCGTTCACAGCTCTGCCGGCAGCTGCGGGATGGGAATCCTTGGGGGCCGAAGGCGCCGGAGGGGGAGAGGCAGCGAGTGGACTGGAAAGCCGACTCTGGTGGACAACGCCGCTCTGCTGTTTGGACTTGGGGGCTGGTCGTGGGGTCGGCCGGTGGTGCTGATCCCAGAGTCGGGAGTCACAGGGGCGGCATCTGCCCTCTTGAGTGTTGTTCGGCCACAACAGGGTTCTCAGCACGAGGAACCTGGACTCCCAGTCCCTCCTGAGCAGGGTGTGAGTGTTGCCCGGGAGCAAAGGAGTGCACACAGTGCTGCCCCCTCGTCCCTGCGGTCCTCTCATGCCCCCTCCATGCCACCCTCGGTCACGGGCTGTTTGCACGATGGGCCAAACCCAACTGAGTGCCCGACAGCACCACTCACTCACTCTCATTGCTGTTTCTTGGGTCCCGGGCAGTGACGTTTACAGGTGGGCCGTGGCACGCTGGCATGCCACGGGTAACTTTCAAATGCGCAGTGTCTGACTGTGGGTGCAGGCAGAGGCCATGACCTCTTCTGAGATTGGAAAATTTAAAAAGTGACGATCCCAACACAGCAATCGCTGTCCAGTGCGAATAATTCAAAATTATACCTGTTTTTTGTCAGATCATCAAGAGATATAGTTTTTGGTGAGCCACAGAGTTTTAGTACTTAGCGTATGTGTCCCCAGAGCTGGACGAGGCTGACGCTGCCGCTGGCTCCCAGGTGGGCTGCTGCCGGCTGTGTGGAGGGCATGCTCGGTTTCTCAGGTGGCCATGGTCACCCAGTGGTGGGGACGGAGTGAGGCTTCCCCATTTACATGTCACCATGGACGTCTGTCCCCAACCACAACCTTGGTAAAGGCTCTTTGCTGCAACAGACACCCTTGGCTGTGCACAGCCCTGGCCCATGGGACAGTGGCGTGGTGCCGAGAGCAGGTGGCCCAGGATAGGGCCAGGACAGCTGCGCTGAGCTTTCCAACCACACCTCGGAGGTCACCCACTGGGTGCTGCCCACAAGAGGGCCTCAGCCTCCGTTCTGACCAGGGCTACTGGCCTCATCGGGTGTCGGGACGGAGGGGATGCCAGTCTCACCGAACGGGCTTGGAGGGGTTCCCCAGCCTTCACTTTGGGGAGAAGTTTGAAAAGATTCCCACCCGCTCCTCACAGGTCCAGTAGATTCGCTCTCGAAGCAGAAAATCACGCAGACGAGACCAACGATGAATGACACGGAGACTGAAGGCCAACGGGAAAGAGCAGTGGACGCACGGGCTCGTGTTCCAAAGGGTTGGCAGGTCGGGCTGGCCTCTACTCAGACTTGTCGGGAACACATGAGAGAGAGGGTCCGATAAATCACGTTACAGAAGAAGGAGGAGCGAGCACAACCAGCACCATGGAAGCACATGGGGTGAAGCTGTGATAGTCACACACCCACAGTTGGGTAATCTGAACGAAATGGGAGAATCTTAGGGGCACGTGCCACTTGCTCCGGCTGAGTCATGGAGGAATGGGGCATCCGAGCAGCCCCTTGATGCCCGGGAGACGGAACCAGTGACTGGACCTGGGCCAAGGGCCGTGTGACTGCCAAGTGCTCGGTGGGTGGACCTTGTGTGCTCGGCCTTTCTCCGGAAGCCCTGTTCCGATGACCAGCTTCGTCCCCACCGTCTGCTGCTACAGGACAGACCACCGTGTCGGGCCAGCGCCTCCACCCTCAGCCTGGCCCGGCTCAGTGAGGCAGCGCTCCCTCGGGGTTCTCCCCTGGCCGGGACCCATCTCGAGGCCCCCGTGTCCCGCTGGTAGCTTGGAGCTGGGGCTAGACGGACAGCCCTCTCAAAGGAAGCCTCTCACGTGCTGTTCTGCGGAGCCAGTCAGTGTGTTTGCGTGTCCTCAGATAATGAGCAAGGTCACACACCGACCAGGGTGGACTAACCGGGTGACAGAGCCCCACACGTCTGCAGGTGTGTCTGGACATGCACTGGCGTGTCTGCCTGGACGTGTACTGGACTGCGATTCCAGGAGTGGGTTGGCTCCCTCCCCATCGTTCCTGAGTGTGGCCTGAGACATCACAAACTGACCCAAGTCCTTGTAGAGTGCGCCCTTTACTTTGTTGTAAATGAAACACGGACGACCCCACTTCTGAGGCCACCATCACAGCACCTCCAGGATTCTGAGCTGTCTGTGCTGACGCTGAGGACCGGTTGCCAGAAGCAGGCATTTTGAATGTTCCAGTGAACTCTGGCCACGTGTCAATGATTGTTTTAGAAGTGGGGACAGTGCAGTGGAGAGGGAGAGGTTTCTGCCCTCCATGGCTTGACCTGTAGAAATATGTGCTTTAAAAAAAGGGTGCACTTGGCAAAGGAAAAAATACTCCGCTGTTTGACTTTGTAATAAAGATGGAAGGATAAGCAGCCACGCCCACTGTTTTGCGCCCCGGGGCGGAGCATAGAGGCCAGGGTGGACGGCAGAGAGGGGGTGGGGTGGGGAAGGCGGAGTCCTGGCTGGAGAGCCTGCGGCTGCACTAGCCGGCTTTGGGTAACCAAGCCTAGCATCACTGATGACGGATGTCCCCGCTGTCAGAGTACCTGAAGTCTAGAACCAAACGGAGCGGAGGCCACATGGTGTTCCGAGAGCCCAGGGACTGACATGGGGACTGTGTGCGACTTGGGGGTCTTCGTTAATATGCAAGCGTTTTCTTTGTTTTAGCAAAACTGCTTCAGTGACCTTTACATGTGGTGACAGTCAAATGTCACAGATACACTTTCAACAAAGTCTTTGCAAATTCCATGAAAATCATTGTCTCATTACAGATCAGATAGGGTGCCAGACAGCCTGCTCAGACACCGGAGGTCCGGGGCCTAGGTCTCAGCGGAGCAAGGCCGTGGGGCAGGCGTCGCTCCGAGCAGCAAACACCTCGGCGCCAGCCACGCACGGCGCAGCAGCGGGCGACCACTCACACCATCGCTGCGTGAACCCGTCTCTCCCAGGCATGGGCGACCGCGCGTCTAACCTGTTTTAAAACCCACCAAGGCTCAGAGCTTCATCCTGTTCGCAGGAAGAAATTGATCAGGTAGAGCCACAAGGCACTGCGAACAGCACCCTGCTTTTGAATTCTGAACAACTCCTGGCAAACCCGCTCCCTGGAGATGAGAAGATGGGGAAACCGACAGCACTGAAGCCGGTGGGAACCGAGTCTCGGGCCGTCCAGACTCGATCTGGTGACTGCGGGGGGCAGGGGAGGGGGGCTTTGCCAGTGGTGACGTCTTTCTGGTGCTAAGATTTGTAAATGCGGTGGTTCCGCTGCCTTCCCACTTGCCGAGGACCCACCCTTTCTCCTTCGGGTGGTGGCTCTTCACGGGGGGGCGGGGGCAGGCTCCACAGGACGGTCCATCAGCGAGCTCAGGCCCCAGCAGAAGGGTGGGGCCCATGCCCCAAGTTCGGCCTGCTGGGGTCTCGGAATCCGCACAAGGTAGGCAAAGAGGTTGGCGAGCGTGCCCCTGTTTCTGAGCTGAGCTGGAAAGTTTTTGGCTCTGACTGCATGGATTCATGAAACTTCACAGCTCCTTCTCTGCACACCAGTGCCTTGGGCATTCAGAGGAAAACTTCCTCCTTTTCCCCCCATGATCGAGGCCGCTGTGGTGGGGGGAGGAACTTTGATCTAAAGCCCATGAGACTTTTTGCAGCACGTGTTACTACAATGTAACTAAGACACCCTCTCTGTGAAAGGCACCCACTGGCCGGCTCGTTTAGGGCAACACACTGGCCCAGCTGAAGGCGCATTCAGACGACAACAGGGACGAAAGGGAAGAACCCACCGCCAGAAAGGGCAGAGGGCAGGTTCCACCCCCAGAGGGTGGCTCTCCTGGAGATGGGGCCCACACAGTGGGCAACTGCACCCGCCTGTCCCTTGAGCCCACACACTCCGCCCACGCGGAGAGCAGTGGGAGTGGAGGGAGTGGAGAGGGCAGCTTCCAGATCGGAAAGCCTGAGTGTGCATCCTCCCCCTTCCACCGTGAGCCGCGTCTTGTGAAACCAATTAAAACTCTTTTGCTCGTGGCTATCTCAGCTGTAAAACAGAATCAACTCAGCCCACCGCAGAAGGTTGTTCTGAGGGTTAAGAAATAATTAAAGTTCATGAAAAATGAACCGGTGCGGCAAGTTCGACTCTGACACGGGTGGTAGAGAAATGCAGAGGCTTATGGAATGGTGGTCCTTGGCCACCGGCAGTGCAGCACAGAGCCTGGCATGCCCAGGGAGGGAGGGTGGGACTCAGCCTTGCGATGCCCGGCTCACGGTCCGGGGGCAGCTCTGGGGCTGCTTCAGGGGGCAAGGGAAGGGGCCCATGGGTGCCCAGGGGGGACTTGGGGAGGCCGAGGCAGCTCGAATGCCCTGGCAGCGTCTTTGAGGACAGCGAAGCACTAGGTGTGCAGAGGAGACCCTCCGAGGTCTCTGGCCAACACTGAGCTGCCGCTATGAACTGACACTGCGGGAGGCAGGTGCCCAGAGCCAGAGGGGAGCAGTTTCTGGGCCTGCAGGGGAATCGGGAGCAGCCCATGATGCCAGCCAGAGCCCTGGAGCCCCGGCTTGCCAATGCACAGGGCACCCCGTGGAGTCCCCAGGGCGTCCTGGGTGCATAGTGGGGCTACACAAGCACCACAGCACAGACCACCGCCACAACATGTAAATAAAAGTCAGAAAAGAATCAAATCACCCCACTATTCACTTCACTTCATGCCGGAGCAAAATCCAATCACCAAATAATGAAAAATTTTATGAGGTTTAGCATCCAATTAAAATGTTCTCGACAGGCATAGAAGCATAAAAAAAAGAAACACCCAAAACGATAAAAAAATCAATTAATAGAAAGACCCACAAATTACAGATATGATGACAAAAACCTTCAAAAACTACTTTATATCTTATTAATATGCTTAAGATGTAACGTGGAAAAATAAGCTTCATGAGGAGACAAAGGAACATATAACACGGCCCAAACAGAATTAGAGATGAAAAAGGACATCACCGAGGGGAAGATACAGAAAGGAAGGATTAAAAGATTACAGACCGCAGAAGAAAGGACAGCTTGGCGGCAGATGCCACCCCGTGCACGAAGCGAGGGGACAGCCAAGACTGTGGCAAGGACATCGGTGCCCCGCAGGGTCATCTCGCCAGGTCCGACGGGCAGGTG
Organism: Tonatia bakeri; assembly: GCA_004024845.1. Lineage (NCBI taxonomy): Eukaryota > Metazoa > Chordata > Mammalia > Chiroptera > Phyllostomidae > Tonatia > Tonatia bakeri. The sequence continues at coordinate 117,511 of PVIA01001467.1, read as the reverse complement.
CATGGGATCCAGGGAGGTGGGGAGCAGCTCTGAGTGTCGTGATAGGTAAGTAAACGCCCCCAGTCTGACATACTGAAGAAACTAAAACGAGTCGAGTGGACATGACAAGGAAGCCCACGAAAGTGTGTTGTACCATTACCACCTTCTCGCTGCGGGAGGCCCGTGAGAGAGAGAACTGTACACACCACCACGGGAAACTAACATGTTACAGACAAGGAAAAGGGGGAGGGGGTGGTGAGAACACTCCCCGGAAACTGTCAGCCGGCAGAAAGCGGAGTGACATCTTTAGGTGCTAGGGGAACATCAACTGAGAATTTGATTCCCAGCACAAGTGTCTTTTATAAATGGAGGAGAAATGGTGTAAGGCAAACACAGGCTGAGAGCATTGCCAGCAGACCTGGACTACGAGATCCAGGCAGCAAAGTCGTGCAGACGGAAGGGAAGCAGCACCGATGGAAATGTGGGTCTGTGAAGAGGGCTGAGGTGAGCCGGGGATTTTACGTCGGTGAGCAGAAATGACAGGCATTTATGCCACTTTAAGCGAGGGTGGGATGAACTCTGGACTTCCACTGCTGACTCAGAGCAGCAGGGGCAAGCTTCACCCTCCCACACAGAACAATGAACCCCCCGCCCCCCAGTAAACTATATGAAACCAGGAGCAGACACGGGGCAGCGAGAGACCGTGGCCCGAGGGACGGGAAAGAATGTGCTGCTTCCTCCGCTGCCCCAGTTCCAGCTGGGGCCGTTCCGGGGCAGGGAGCCAGGAGGAGCGCGGCACCTTCCTGCAGGAAGGGTGCACCTGAGACATGGCGGGACCTGGTCATCCAGAGCGTGTGGGGGAGGGGCACGGCCGAGCAAGCAGGGACGGAGGCTCGGGCAGACCTGCACAGGGCCGACCGCTCTGTGGGCGCGAGGAAAGGGAGCAAGTGGAAACCTGGACTCCCCCAAGGTGGGAAGAGACCAGCAATGGTGTGTGTGTGAGCAAATAGGTAATATTTCTTAGTATTTACACCTCCTTGAGATATAAGTAGCCATTTAAACAAGCAGCAACGATTCAGGACGGTGTTTGCAACGGTGCAGAGGAGGCAGCGACAGCGCAGAACCTGACGCTTGTCCCGAGACGCAACTCACACGGGATCTAAGCAAACGAACCACGAACAAAAGTGTCAGTGTAAAGCACGCTTATAGTTTCACATAAAACTGTATAAATGTGTTTGTACAGAACATGTTTATATAAAATGTAAAGCACATTTACAAAACTACAAAACTTTAAATTCTCTATGCTAGAAGAAAATCTCGGGGGTTTAGGATTTAACCAAGAGTTTTTGATTTGGTACAAAAATAATTTGGTGGGCTTCACCAGAAACATTTGCTAAGCAAGAGGCTCCGTCAAGAAAACAAAAAGATGCATTACAGACTGGGAGATATTTGCAAATTGTATTTTTTTAAAAAGGCTCATTTTTGAAATATATAAAGACCATAAAACTTATTATTGAAAATCCATTAAAACTGAGCAAAAGCCATGCACAGACATTCAATAAATAGAAGACTCTGAGGTCAGGCACACACCTGGAAAGATGTCCGACCCCGTCTCTCTCAGGGACACGGGAAACGGGATAAAAACAGCGTTGAGATGTCACTGCGTGCCTCCGGGTGCTGTAAAGACCGCCAGGGCAGGACGCCGAGTGCAGCCGGGGCGCAGGAAACGGCTATGTTGCTCTGGGACATGATTTAAAAGCTTCTTTCTACATTGATGATGGAATTATTAAAGGCCCAGCAGTTACTCTTTTGGGCGATTACCTCAGAAAAATGGAAACTCGTGTTCACGTAGAAGCTGGTAGTGAAATCTGCCGTGGCGCCATCTGCGAGCATCGGAAACGGGATGCCCCCAGATGCCACTTGGGGCTCACTGTTGAGCGGACGATGACACCGCAGGCCTTGACCGCTGCTTGGAGGTGAAAGGGATGCACGGAACTGACTTGGCGAAATGTTACCACGAGAGGAAATTCAGCAAAGGGCACACTGATTCCTCTATTATTTCCTACAACTGGACGTGGATCTACACGTGTCTCAAAACCTAAGGTTTACTTTAAAAGGACAAAACAGACGTGCTGGACATGGTCGGAATTCGGAGCGTCTGCTCGGGCACGACGCTGTGGGGGAAGAGGAGGGGGAGCCACGTGGAGGCCTGGGGAGACGGGTTTCCGAAATGGCATGGGACTCAGGAGCCATTTCCAGAACACATGAGGACCACTCACTGTTCAGTAGGAAGGACTCGGGACCTGGGAAAGGTCGCTGACGACTCTCAACCCCTCTGTGACACTGGCACTCTGCGCGGCCCTGCCCAAGGGGTCTGCCTTCTGCGAGGACAGCTCCCCCTCCCACAGCCACACTCGCCCACCACTGCGAGGCCATCTGAGGCCCCAGTACCAGGGGCTGTGGCCTCCGTGGCTACGAAACCAAGGACAAACAAGGATCTTCCTGGGGGCCCCCAAGCCAGGCTCAGAGGGGCTTTTGAAAAAGGAGCCGGTATCACCCACCTCTCACCACTGCCCACACTGGCCATGACCATTCCCACCCTGGGCCTCACTAGCTCCCTGCCCGAGAACTGGTGAGGTTCCCGTCAGAGCCCACGGGCCCTGTGCACTCCCACCAGCCCTCCGACTCCAGTCTGAGCCTGCCTGTTCCTTCGGTTCGGCTCTTCAGAGGGAGCACAGCACAGACTAGAGTGTGACTCTGGAAGCCGGGACCTACTCCGGGGCTGATGACAGGGCTGAAGACGTCGACTGAGCACCGACTGTGTGTCAGCAGCAACTTCGGGTCTGTGCGGCAGCCTGGGAAGGAACAGGGCCTCTCGGACTGCAGGGAGCTCTCCAGGTTCACGGCAGGTAAGGGGAAGGACTGAGCGGTGCACGCAGCGTGACCAGTTGCCACCCCTGGGTCCCTGCAGGGTCTGGTGGTCCAGGGAGGGACACGAGGGAAGGCAGGGTCACTCTCAATTTCTGCCCTGTGGGGGGCTGTCCCTGCCCTGGGCACCGCTGAGTGCCGAGCAGCATCCCTGCTCTCTACCCAGCAGATGCCAGGCCTACCTCTCTGCCAGGTACAACAACCAAGAGTGTCCCAGGCCCCGTCAAACGTCACACGGGGGCAGAATTGCACCGGCTGGAGGGGCCGAGGACAGAGCACAGGTGGGTTTTGAGAGGCGGAGCCCAGCGTCTGGCAGGCCCTATGCAGGCTGGCCCTGCCCCGTTCTCTGGGCTGCCACTCAGGGAGGTGCACGTGTTCACGCCGAAACGGGAGCTCTCTGGCACTGGCTGGGAACTGAGAGGGTGTACCATGATGTGGGGTAAACAGAGGGTTTTCAGAAATGGGAAAAGGTCATCTTTGTCTACTGGGGACCAGATTCCTCGGGAACCCTAGCCCTTTAAAGAATTCAAGGAGACAGGACCCTGCCCCCTCAGCCGGCTCCAAGGCACCTCTTCCTGGAACATGGGTGCCAAACCTCCGTGCTAGTGTGCTCACCCACGCGTGCAGGTGTGTGTGGGTGTGATGCCTGTGTCTCCCATGCAACGACAAACCCCCACCCCCGGGAAAGCCGCCTGTCCCCTCCGTCTCCGCAGCCCCGGGTCAGGCCTGAGGCCCTGCGCACATCCGCTCCTCAGCAGTGCTATGGGGTCGACCTTTGTGCGTGAGACCCTCCCCGTGCTGCCCAAACCGTCAGGGAGACAGTTACAAATGCTAAGTATATGCACTCACGCGTGACCACATAGTGGGTGTTTGTAGACAGGGTGGGGTGAGCAGCTCACAAATCTAAAAGCGGGGTCCATTTAGCTCTGACCCAATGGCCATACCATTATTAACTTTGTCACTCTGCCTCTCTTCTGCTTTAGAAACAATAGCCATCAACTCCTGCCATCCACAGCCTCCCTGGGAATGTAACGATTGGTGGGGGGAGTGTTTGCTGTTTTTGAAGCAACACCTGCAGACAATCATCAGGACTGTGATTAATTCTGCAACACACAGAAAGAATGAACTACGACTTTTTAAATGCCGCAGGGTCTTCGGGGTGAATGATTTGCTGAATATTCTAAGCGGGGAGCACACAGCTGAGTGTGTGGGGCTGCGGGTGTGCTCGTGGGTGTGAGTGTGTGTGGGCGTGCATGCCTGTGTTGGCGTGCATACGTGCGCGTGTGTGCTCACCGCAGAGCAGGTGGGTAAACCACTGCAGAGAACGTCAGAAAACTCTTGGCGCCTTGCAGAGGGTCAGGGCGCCACGGGTCCAGGGGTTGCCCACAGCAGCAGGACGGCTGTGGGGAGAGGGGGTGCTGTTCCAGGGATCGTGTTTAGCTGTTACAGAGAAGGTGGATTTATTTCACTCCCTCCAGCTCCTTAAGAAAGTCTCCTGGACTCGGGACTCAAGCGGTGGAGAGACTCCATGTGCAGAAGGAACGGTCGTGAAGGGCTGCTCCGCCTCGGAGGCAGAGACCGGGTCCTGAGAGGGCACTGGTCAAGGGCCCCCCTGACGAGCTGCCCCCGTGGGGCAAGAGCCCCACAGTCTCGGGGACCCAGGAAGGTCCCCTCTCCCTCCATCAGTGTGCACGGGGGCACCCCCAAATGTGCTCATGGAGCCCTCCTGGGGACGTGGGACACGTCACACTCCCAGCCCTGTCAGGGTCACAGACGTGGGGAGCACGCACGGGGCTCTGGGGAACCCTGCAAGATGAAGACGAGACGGCACAGCGTTGTTTGAGACTGTGTCCCCAGATTTGCTCGACCGCGACACCCTCCTCTCCTTCATACAGACCCCGACACTACCTTGAGTCACTAGGGTCCCCGAAAACACCCCCGGGTGGATGCAGGCCCAGGGCTATGACGAAACACACAAGATGGCAAAGGCATTTGGAGCATAATGTCACCAGAGAGGCCTGACAGATTCTCCTGTGAGTCTCACGTTTTCTCCACGGGCTGCAGAAGCACCACCTGCATTCACCCATCCAGGTGCCATTTCTCAAGCTGGGGCACCGGTGCCGGGGAGGACAGTGGGACGGGTCGCAGCCACAGCGCCCCCTGGCTGTGGTGTAGCTCTCTGCAGGCTGCACGGGGGCGGCAGCTCTGGGCAGGAGGCTAGAGGCAGGAACACTCCTTCCTGAGCTACCCCAGACCACAGGGTTTTCCGGGGAAGACCTGGTTCGCAGAGACCCAGAGACGGGCGGGGGAAGGCAGGCCAGCGACTTCTCTCCATGGTGCTACATTGCAGCGCGGACCCTCTCTGCAAATGTAGTGGGGAAGAACATGGTTCTGTGCAGACAGCCTGCTCACCCCCACCACCGAGGCAGCAGCCTGGCTTCTGAGAGGCAGTGCTGCGGCCTCTCCTTTCCCACCCACGTACTGGGTCAGCAGGACACTGCCCCTCCCCCGCACGGTACACAGACATCTTCCCCCGGGACCATGCATCAACTGTGACAGTGAAGTTACACGCTTCTAGAAGGACACAGAGGAGAAAGTCTGCACAGCACCAGGGTGGTCAGAGGGATCTGAAACAGGCACCGAGCGCACCGACAAGGAAGAAAAAATGACAGACGCAAAGTCGGGGGGGCGGGGGGTTTGCTGGGGGAGACTCGCAAGGGCACCTCCTGACGATGGGAATGGTCAGCAGCTAGGAAGGCGCCTCCCTCCTCAGTCACCCAGGAGGCTCAGGTGCGGACAGAGCCCAGCAGCCCCATGCATGGCCACGAGCTGAGAGAAAGGCCTGGGCGCTCTGGGCATGTTGGAGGGGGCCGGCCCACCCGCACACCCTGGCCTGCAGTGTGGGTGCTCGTGCACTCTGGGTGTGGCTGTGCCCCCTCCCGTGAGTCCCCCTCGGGTGTATCCTCGACACGGAGCACACCAGCGTGCAGACACTGGGCACACCGGTGAGTGCACCAGGGCGGGCTCTCGGCAGCACGACTCCTGGACACAGCCCGACCCCCAACAGTCACATGGGCACAGCACACAGTGGGTGCAGCCGTGGGGACTCTGGGTGCCACTCTGCCCGAGCACGTGTGGGCCCCTCGCATGGTATGCGCGAGAAGGCAGGCACACCCTGTGTATGAACGTGGGCTCCACGCACGCACCTTCCCGAATAGGCAGCCCCCTCTCTGCACCCCCACTGTGGCGAGCCCCAGCAGGAAGGCAACAGTGCCCATCGGGCGGAAAGAGGGGCCCTACGGACCCAGTACCCGCACTAACCCTGGCCCCAGACCACCCGGCTCAAGCCTGGGAGAAACACATCTGTAGCTTCCGCCACCCAGAGTGTGGCGTCTGGTTAAGACACCCTGAGCCATCTGAACCGAAGGGTCACCAGGAGCGAGAGGCAGAGACGTGGCCTCGGGGGGTCATTCCAGGGGTTTTTTTGCTCCTGATTTGAGGTAGTTACACAGGCGTGTGCAGTGTGAGTCATGCACTTAAGTTCCACGTGCTTCCAGATGTAACTGTGTTTGCATAAGCTCTTCTCGACACACGCATGCAAGCACGCATGCCCCGATCACAGACGTGAGACGAGGGGATAGAAGTATTTCCAGCTCCCCTCCCGCACTCGGAGGGAGGATGGTCCTCGCCCTAGGGCTGTGAGCGAGGGAAACAGTGAACACACGCGGGGCTCTACAACAATGCCTGGTGCGCCATGCACATACTCGACCTGCGTGAGCTGGTTCAGTGTCGTCAGAGCTGTCACGTGGCCTCTCTACAAACACACATGGTCACCACACGTAAATCACACAAACATGGAACCGTGCTTACTATACACATTTTATTCTCTTTCCGTCTTCCTCTCTCTCTCTCTCTCTCTCTCTCTCTTTCTCTCTCACAGCTCTTGTTTGGGGTCCACTCTGTCCCCTGTAACATCAGCCACCTGGAAGACAACACCAGACACCCCCATTTCTCAGGGGCAAAGCCGTCCTCCCGGCCCGTCCGCAGAGTGCCGGGAACCTCATCAAGCGGGCTGGTGAGGAAGCCGAGCCATGGGGGGCCAGCTGGCTCCTGGACCCGGCTCCTCTCCTGCCCGCAGAGCCCGGGCCTCGGCAGGTCAAAAGGGAACGCGGTTCCAGTGGCGCGAGGGCTGCGGAGCTGCACAGAAATTCGTCTTAATTAAGCCCAGTTCAGCTTCAATGAGAACACCACTTCTTTATCCATTCCATGCAATTTGGAAAGGAGGCATATTTTTAAATCACCACGTGAAGGCCGCCCAGAACAGAGACCAGGCCGAAACGTATGACCCACTTCCCCCCCGGGATCCCCTATCAGAACTTGGTGATATTGGGCCGATTTCCCACAATTACAGCACCTAGCCACACAGAGCTAGAGTCCCCTGCAGTGCTCTGACACACCTGGCCTGAACAAGAGGGGTGAGGTTCCTTCCCATCTCGGGGTGCAGGTTTTCACCCCCTTCTCGGGAATGAAGCCGGAGTGCGGTGTGAACCATGCATGCTCTGCTCCTCTGTGGGCCCAGTTCACGTCCCACAAAACGGGGGCGGGACATGAGGCTACCTCCTTGAGGACCTAGAAACCTGGGTGACATGGTTCCAAGCTCCTCCTGCCACCCAGCTGGTCCTGAGGCTTCCAAGCCCTGGAGGGGTCTTCGGGGGTCAAGGGCAGAAGTGGGGCCATGATGTGGCTCCGGCTGGGTCCTCACTCTGCAGCCACAGCTCGGGCCCCAGTAGGCTCCCGCCACACAGGGACCTTAGGTTATTCAGCGCCAATTATGTAAGATGTGAACACCAGGGGGCGAGAAACTTCAGGGGCCCTCTCAGCCGTGGCCCACACATGGAAGTCAAGTTCAGTTGAGGTCACATCACGGAGCTGCACAGAAATTCGTCTTAATTTCGGGATAATCTTCAGTGCCCAGAACTGGGACGGACACAGGTTTTAACCGACAACAGCGTTCTCCCCGGGACGAACAGCAATAACAACCAGTGGCTCCTCCTCCTGACCTTTCCCTCAGCCTCTCTTTCCTGCCTTTCTCCCCACCCCATCCCCCACCCCTTCTCCAGTGGAAACCTGAGGAAATGCACCCCTCTGAGAGAGTCGGTGCCCCTCTGAGAGAGTCGGTGCAAAGTGCCAGCTGCCGGCTGATTAGCCCGAATCAGCTGCTCCTGCAAAGGAAGAAATCAGGTCAGCGCCCCTCCCGCAGGGCCGCCCCTGCGCACCCTCCACTCGAACTCTCAGCAGGGGCTCCATGTGATGGCGCCCCCCGGGGAGAGGTGAGCGGGGGAAACGAGGCTCGAGAAGGGGAGCCTGGGGGAGGAGACAGAGCCTGGAGGCGGGGGACCTACATTTCGCCAAAGAAGAGAAGAGAGAAGGTCTTAGTCAGACACTTAAAACACAGGCCGGGCACCCGAGAGCCCCTCCACCGGTCTCCTGATGGGAACCGGCTGTGAAACGAACAGAAGACAGTTATCTGGGCACATTTGGGGCTTTGGCTCATTTTGAGGCACGTGGCAGCACAAACTCCCAAATGCTGTTAAGGACCACTCCGTGGTGAGTGTGCTGGTGCGGCCAGTGAGGGAGGCCCCATGCACTGCAGACTTGCGGCAGGCTGTCTCCCCAGGGACCGCGGGGACACATGGAGACTTGCACATGCGGCCACAAACGTCCAGTGGGATTGTGCCCCGCTGAAGGCCCCGGCTCCGTGCAGTCGAGGACACTAGACGAGGAAGACGCAGCACCCACCTCCGGCCCTGCTCAGCAGGGGGGTCAGCAGGGGGGTCAGCAGGGGGAGGGCCAGCTCTCCGCCTTCAGCTCCACTGCTTTGCTCCTGAAAGAGGGTGGACTGGCAACTCTGTCCAGGGCCTTGGGCCCCACCGCCGGCTGTGACTCTGTGAGAACCCTCTGGAAGAGCCCACTTTCCTGGCTCAGCGAGCTGGCCACGGAACGGGCTGGGTCAGGGTCTGTGCCCAGCGCCCCGTCCTCCAGCGGAGTGGGCTCCTCACTCCGCCAAGTCCAAGTTCTGAGGTGCCCGGCCCCCAGGTGCGAGCCCGGCCAGGGAGGAGCTTCCGTGCGTGGCTTTTGAGAACAACCTCTGAGAACGAGGCCGAGTCTTCACTGCACCCTGAGAGCGGCTTACTGGGACAAGGGGTGTGCAGACGGGCGCCTGCCCATGCCCCACGGCGGCAGGCCAGGTCCCATGGAGAAATGAAGGGCACCCTCCTGGGTTCTGAGACCAGGGTCAGCCTTTCCCACGTGGCAGAAGAGAGGGAGGTGGCTGCACACCCTCCGGAAGGTTCCCCAGTGCCAGGTACACAAGAGACACCTGGTGGGATGGTGGTTTTTTTTTTTAGAGCTATGTCATTTGCAGAAATATTTCCTACATTTGATCTTTTAACTTAGTGATTTCATGGCCATCAAAGGCTTCCCAAGCACTTCTCTGAGATGGATTTTGTCTCAGAACGGAATTTCATGCTTCATTATCTTGCAATGATGGCGACTTTTACATGATCATTATTTACTTTTTTTGCATGGGGGCGCAGGGGCAAAGGCAACATTGTGGAAACACTGGGTGTTTCCATTACGGACAGGTTCAGGGTGAGTGTTTCTGGAGACAGAGTGATCGCCTTTCTGAAGTCAGTAATAGGTGCATTGTTAAACAAGGTAGAAATTAAACATTCAGACTATATTTTACATAATTAGCATTTTAAACTTGTGTGATTTGAGCACCATTTAAAAGAGTGATTTGCCATACTGTAATTCCCGCTATAAATCTCGCTTGCAATATATACATTAAAGCACTTTGAGATTGCCTCGGAATGTGAATTACTAAGTGCTGATGAATAATTTTGAATAATGTGTCTGCTTTCACCGCTGAGTGGAAAATTAAGATTGTGGTATCGCTCTATTTAGAAATGATTGGTTTGCAAGAGGCGGACTAACAGCTGCCTGGCCTCCTCTGAATAGCGGTGTTCCCAGAGCCGAGCGAAACCGGGACGCAAAGGGCATTCAGATCAAATGTTTCTGCTGTGAAGAGGTGCTTTCCTTCCCGTGGCCCCTGCTGGCAGGCTTGGAAATTGCCCAGCGAAGAATGGAGACTCTAGGTCATGTGGTGTCATGGGGGTGTGTGGGCGTGTGCTGGCCTGGTGGCAGACACTGTGCGATGATCAGGTCTGGCATCTGAGGATGGGACATGAGCAACAAAGCCACTGGGTTCCTGACTCCAGGGATTGGGGGGGGTCCCTGCTGATGCAACAGGACACATGCTTGCATTCAAAACTTGCAGTGCTAAAACAGGAGCCTGTGTCCAACAGAGATTCCTGACTACCCTAAATGAGGATGAGGATGAGGATGGTGGTGGTGGTGATGGCAGTGATGATGGTGAAGATGGTGGTAACAGTGGCGGTGATGGTGGTGATGATG
>PVIA01001467.1:94106-107028 GCA_004024845.1 Tonatia bakeri | reverse complement strand
TACCCTGACTTCTCTGAAGCCACACACTTAACGAGTAAAGGGGCTCTGATGCAAACCCTACTGGCTAGGTCTGACGTCCAGGCTCCTGACCCCTTCGCTGATATGGAAACAAGCAAGACCACCACCCATTTCTGGGGTCAGGTATTTTAAATGAACCAGGTATTATGCCAGCTACCTGATTCACCTTAACTTAGCACGTTTAACCCTCTGGAATGTTGTGCATTTGTGAGCATCTGCACCTCTGCGTTGCAGGGGAGGAGGCTGAAGCTCTGAGGAGTGGAGTCTCCCGACCAGGATCACACAACTTCCAACCAGCGAGGCCAACATCAGAGCCACCTCTTGCTCACTCCGGCCACAGCTCCCCCCGTTTTTCCGCTCCGGCTCGCTGCGGCCCTCCAGTGGCTCACCACATCGTGACTTTTGCTACCTTGGGAGCCGATGACGAGGTGCCACGTTGGGGTTATTTAACCCCAGTGGACACGGAGCTAATGAAGGTCCTTCTGACCGCTCGTGCCTCACTGCTGAGCCCGTGGATAACATGGAGTGGGTCACGCAGGAGCCACTTTCTCAGGCTGGGTGCGAAGCCACCCACTCCTCCTCAGCGCGCCGCACCTTGGCACCCCACTTGCTGCCGGCTGTCTAGTACTTGGAGACCATTGCACCTTAAAGACGGAACACTCATATTCTCCTGTGTGGTTAAATAGACTGCCTTTTCTAACGAGCTTGATTCCCTCTCAGGCGTCCTCATGCTGTGGGAAGATTATCTTTGAAACTCTAATTAAGGAGCCCCCGAGAGTAGGCGGAGGCACCGGAGTTGGAGATGCTGGCAAGGGCGGGCTTCCGGAGAGTGGATTATTGAAATAATCCCTCCATTCGACACTTCTCAAATTAAGGCCCACGCACTTTGCCCTGCAGGGGAGCCCCTGGCCGGGTCTGAAAGGGCCAGACTGTGTCCCGACCTTCGTTGCCCCGTTTCTCTGCACTGATATTCACACCGACAGCCTCAGCCTGAACCGGCACCGGCACCGGCACCAGCTCTCCGGGCAGTCACCGCCTCCCTCACCGCCACACACCGGCCTGCCAAATACCGAGTTCGTTAACGTCATCGCAGCTCAGAACCCGGTCGCACTTTTTTTGTTGTCCTGTGTGACGGACTGGAAGTCCCCATGGGGCACTGGGGCTGCGCAGCCAACAACGCTGGCTGTCCTGGGAAACAACACTCGTGGGGACGATGGTTAGAGCCGCCCATTACACTAGCGCTTCGTCACGGAACACTGTTCTTACCTGAGAAAAGGGGACAGAACTGACAGGTGCGTGAGGGTGTTTCTCAGACTGAGGCATGGGAGCTGGCACAGGAAGGAGAATTTGGGGAAGCTGTGTTCTCCACCACGAGTTCCTCAGCCTCCCAGCCTTCGTGTCCCTGACAGCACTGGCGGCGATGTGGGTGGGTGTGCGCTCTGGGTGGGTGATGCACACGGACGCCTCGGCCTGCTCTGAGGTGTTGACACACAGAGGAACACGTGTGGGTCGAACATTGCGGTGGTGGGGGGGGCGCGGCCACGTGAGTATTCGATGGAGCAAGGGCCGTGAAAGCAACACAGGAGAATCCAGGTGGTGTGGACAGGTATTCACCCTGAAGCTGTGCATTCGCGTCTCTGTAGGATGAAACATCAGACGGGAGACTGACCGGTGATGCAGTGCAGACCCCAGGTTGAAGCCTTCCCTGAGGCCGGCTCTGCCGCTCCCAGCTGACTCTGCGGGCAGTGCCCCCGCACCCTTGGCCCACCAGGGAGAGCTGTGGTGGGGGGCAGGTTCCTTCCTCACAGGGGCCCGAAACCCAGGCCGCAGGTGGGGCTGCAGGTGGGGCTGGGAGAGACGCCACAGGCCATGAGAATGTGGACTCTGAAACCTGATCCCCTGCTGGGGGCTTAGTTCCACCTCCGAGTAGCTGCTCGACCTTGGCAAGTTAGCTCAGCTCTCTGGGGGGGTCTTGGAGAGGACAGCAAGGCCTGGGCTGCTGCTCTGAGCCAGGGGAGATGCCGTGGGAACGCCTTGAGTTGAGTGTGACCTCACCTGTCCCTGCCTGAGGTGGCCTGCAGGGGGGTGCTGGTGGAGGCGGGGGCTGAGCCAGGAGACCACCACGGACCTGGGGAGGAGAGGACTGTGGCCCCGGCCGAGAGGCAGCGCCGAAGGTGGTCAGAGGACTGGCACTCGGGACTCACGGCGCAGCTGACGAAGAGCTGGTGGCAGGATGTGAACGGGCGTTTTTCCTTTACACGTGTCAGCCAGAGCTCCCAACGGTCCCCAACCCACGCCCTTTGCTCTTGTACGAGTGAGCTTGGTGCAAGGACTCAGGTCAAGTACGTTAGGGCTGCCTGACTACTTCCTCTTTCTCACCCGCACGGCGGTGGAAATCAGCTAATTAAACCAACACGCAGCAATCTAGATTAACGTCACGAAAGCCTCCGCCAAAACAAAACACTGGGGCACACCGTGTGACCCCGTCTACACAGAGGGAAACACGGACTGTTCCGGCATGCGCCCGCGTCTGATGAACCGTAAAGGAAAGCGGGAAGGATTGGCGTGGGGTGTAGATGGCAGGGACGGGGAGGCCGCACGCTGGAGGCCGTGCAGACCCAGCGGATCGCGCTCCGCAGACGGGGCGGGGCCCCCTCCCAGTCTGGCTGTAGGGCGCATGCGCAGTCCACACTCTCGGTGCGTGGAGAACATTGCGCCCCGAGCAGGGAGAGGCGCACTCGGAGCAGGATCCCCACCAGGATCCGGCCTCTCAGACGCGAAGTTGAGTGATGGTGGTTTGTAAACACCCCACTAGCATCTCCTAAACGACACGGTGACAGCAGCGTGAATGTTTCTATAAGGACGCAGGAGAAACAAAAATAGCCCAAAGCTAAAAATACTACTTTGGAAAAACGAGAATAAAGTGGAAGCGAGTGAAGAAAACCCTAATTTACCCGTTGGCGGCTCTCCCAATTCTGTATTTGACTTCGCATAAACTATATTGTATATGTTACCTTTATAACGTTATTAAAGAGGAGGTTTGTAAGCCACATCCCAAAATGTTAGATTCTGCAAAAATAATCACAAAGTCAGAGTGTGAAATGCATTGGCAAAACCCAAACAAATAACAAACAAAACCCCCCAAAGCACCAAGAGTGACCTGTGCAGTGCCTGGGCTGGGGCAGAGTGTGTGTGTGTGTGTGGGGGGGACTGTCTTGGTCACCTCCGTCCCCTGGACACAGTGTCCCCGGGAGCGGAGCTGGGGCAGCTGTCTCCGGCGGGAGGGGCCTGGCAGGGCCTGCGTGCTGAGGGTGGACATGGGCACAGGGTCTGGCACAGCACAGACTCTCCCCTAAGTGGCAGCCCCACAGAGTTCTCCGAAGCAGCTGGGCAGCTGAGCGGCCCTGTCGGACCCGGAGCAGATGGGGAGGAGAATCCCCAGTGTCTATGGCCCCGGCGGCTGCCACGCTCGGCTGGCCAGGACGCTAGGCTGAACTGAAAACCAAAATCAGACCTGCGAATTGCTGCCTGCCGACCACTTGAAACAGCAAACGCAGTAAGATGGCTCTGATTTTTTGGGAGGCGTTTGTTTGTGTTCTCGATGGGAACCACCTAGGTGAGGAGAAGCGTCGGGAGAGGCCAGTCAGCTCGGAAAGCATCGGGAAACATGCTGTTTTCGTGCTGATCGTCTGCCTCTCGAAGACAGCGGCTTAACTCTACAGAGATTCTCGCGTACTTAACCAGAAAAACCTTTCCAAGTGCCATCCAGGAGGGGGAATAAGAAGGATATTATTAAGGATGCTGACATTAAAAAATAAAACCTCTTATTTCCCTACGTCCTGGCTGCGCTGAGGCGCCCTTCCACGCTAACAGGGCCAGAAAACGTGGCCTCTCAAAGTGCTCAGACGAACACGTACTCTCCAACCCAGGAGAGCCCACTGGAACTCGGGGGACAGGCCCTCAGAGCACCGCCAGCCCCCAAAACCACAGACATGTTCCTCAGACCCAGCGGACCCGGGATGGAGGGTGACATGGGACATGGGCCACGCTCACAGTGTGTCCCAACCAGGAGGCACCCGGCTGGGGGTCGAACTCAGGCCAGCCAGTGCCCCCCAGACCCCCACACTGCCTTTTAAGAGGGTCTCCAAACACCTCGCTTTTCTTCGTGGAACACTCCAGCTCCCCATGCAGATTCCTTTCGACCCATGAGGTCGTTAAGTGCCAACCCCCAGAGGGACAGAGGCCCTCAGACTCGTGCTGTCCTAGTCACATCCTCTTGTTTGGAAAGTGAGGGTCACGTCCTTCCGGGCCAGCCCCAGCCCCAGCCCCAGCCTGTCCGTGGCCAGTGGGGTCAGAGAGCACAAGCTGTGCCCCAGCCCTGGCTGCCCCCGGCTCCCTTCCCTCCTCAGCCTGGGCACCACCACCCCTGAGGCTGCCAGACCACAGACCAAGCGCTCAGCCTCCACGTCTCTCTCGCTCTCCTCACATGCCCTCCTCTCCACAGCCCCTTCCCCGGGGGCACAGCCTGGTCCCCATTTCCCAGTCCGTCTCTCCCTCCTGCCCTCAGGGCGAACAGGGCCTGGGGTCCCCTGTAAATGTATGGCACACACTCCAGATAGATAGTGCTCCCCCCACGGCCTGCTGGTCAGTGATGTCAGGACAGGGAGGGCGGCTGGCTGACCCAAGTGGTCATGTAGCCATAAACGTCCCTATAAGTCGAAAAGAGCACCAGAGAGGTGACAGCAGGTGAAAGGCCCTCGGCCCACCACCTCCTGCTTTGGTGATGGAAGGAGGGGCCACGAGCCAAGGGCCCAGCCATCTCCAGAAGGTGGGCGAGGCCAGGAGACCTGGATGCTTCCCCGGAGCCCCCAGGAGGAACAGCGCTGACACTGTGCTTTCAGCTCATTGCAGTGGGGAGGCCGTGCCGGACTTCTGGACGCCGTGTGCTGTGCGAAGCCCCTGAAGGTGTGACTACTGGTAGGACAGCAGCAGGAAATAACCCACCAGTGGCGTCACCCTTCTGCAGCACCCGCTCACCCCTGGCAGCAGAAGCCCAGCTCCTCCCCTGGTCACGTGGGTGGGGACCACCTGATGCCAAGTCTTGTCCTGTGAGTCTTGTCCTCCTCCTGCTCAGAACCGCCCCCACCCCCAGGACATTGCCCTCACAGCCCCTCCCTCTCCTCCAGCCTCTGGCCATGTTCTGCGCCTCCCCAGACCCGGCCCTGGGAGTTGGTGGCAAATGCACATTCTCAGGCCCCGGGGCAGCCCTGCCGGATCAGAAACTCAGAGGCAGGGCCCCAGGCGACTCCTCAGCTCACTCGGGCCTGAGAAGCCTCACTCTGCTCATTCTCCTCACCACCTGGCCACAGGTGTGCTCACCTGCCAGCCGTCCTACCTGGGGTTGGGCCTCGTCCCCACCCGATGCCCCCAGGAATGTGGGGGTCTCTCTATGTTAATCTCTGGAGCCCAGAACGTGGGGAGCTTTGTGACAAGAGCTCCGTAAGTATTTGTAGGAGGGGTGACTCAGTTTACTTTCTAGAAGCCGCCTCCCGGGCTCCACGCTGTGTAGAAAGAGCCTCCCACAGCCCAGTCTATGAGAGCCCGCCCACATTGTGGTGGGAAAGTGGGGTGTGCACTGGGATGCCCGGCTCGCCCCAACCACAGGCCAGGACACAGCAGGACACTCATTCTCCATCAGGCTGTCAGGGGCTGCCCACCCCGGCCGGGAGGCTGTCCCCCTGGCGCTGCGACCCGGTCTGAGTCACCAGAGCTCTGCATGCATCTGGCGTGAGGACAGATCCACCCCTTCAGAGAATGCCCATGAAAACAAGTTGCATGAATGAAGACAGGGAAGTCCCAGGGACAGGGACAAGTCGGCCTATTTGGTGTCCTATCTGCAAGGCACAGCCCAAGCAAAAGCACCCAGGTGTGAACTGGAGGAGAAGAGGCCAGACAGGTGGGCGGGAGGGGTCCTACAGCACCCTGCAGTGGGGTGACAGGGTGATGGCAGTGGGGAGGGGCTGTGTTCAGGCTGAGGATCACTGGCGGAGCTTTGCAAGCCGACAGAGAGGATTCTGCCCACAACTCTATCCAGAGGTGTGGGGTCCGGAAGACAGGAAGAGCTGCAGGGGACAGGGGTGGGGGGGCCAGTCACTGGCTGACCCAGCACGGGGGACACGGAGACTGGCTTTCCCTCCCAGCAACCAAAGACACCATCACAGGAGGGACGAGACTGACCAGAAGGCCAGCTGGAAGTTCGCGTTTCAACTCTGGAAGTGAGGGATGGGCTGGTTTGAACTTGGCTGGATGCGGGATGGGGAGCAGTCCTTTCGAGGCCTCGGGCTGAAAGATCTGAGCCCACGCGCGGAGCAGCGAGGAGTCTGAGACGGATTCACTACTGCCCGCCGCCGGCTGGCCTTTGGGCACTAATTTGATAACACGCCTCCCTCCCGTGAGTTGCAATGAAGGATTTCGTGCATTTCTGTTTCCTCAAGATGAAAATACAATAAAATTATGGTCAAATCTGCTCTGACTCAGGGGTCCTACAGGCAGAGTGCTCCCACGGATGCGTGTGTGAGCCAGCATGTGTATTCTAGGCATGGGCACCAGCATTCCGCATGTATGTGACATCGAGCATGCAGCGCCGCCATAGATAAAATTACTCCAAAACCTGTGGGGCCCTTTCCTCCTCATCAAGTAAGCACTGAGCCATGGCTCAGGGAATATATTCAGTGATCTAAGCTCTTCATTAAAGGTAATAGGACAGAAAAATAACTTCTGACACACAGCCATTCCAGCCCCTTACGTTGTAGAGCCCTTGCTAAATCATATTGTCGGAGTTCTCTTTATTTTACTATTGAGTTGATGGAAAGGAATGAACTCTCTCTCTCTCGGAAATTTCTCCCTCGAATGCCCCAGACCTGCTGGGCTGTGCCCCACCTCGACCGTCCCAGCCCAGCTGCCCTCCTGGGGCCGTGGCCCAGTGGCTCTGGGCCTCCCCTGCACGCTGCTCCCCTTTTCAAGACACACAGCAAGGGTCTCGCAGGAGAGGGTGTTGTCTGGGCCTGGCATTCCACGGGAGACCAAGCTGCCTAATTTGTCCGCCCACCCGGAATCTTCCCTGTGACATCCAGGTAGCTTGCCTTCATTCAGAAGTCAGCCATATGGCTGCTCGGATGATAGATTTCCCCTCCGTGGATGGGCTGAGAATGAATATGAGTGACTCCAGAATTGGTCAGAGGCGGTAACTCGGTCATCACAGGGTGAATGCTGTCACTCAGAGGCCTGGCAGGGGCGCTGCCGTGGAGGGCTGCCCGGACCAGGGGGAGGGTGGGCCGGGGCTTTCTGAGAATTTGTGCACACGGCCAAGCATGGGAGCAGGTGTGGCCCCCAAGCCCTGCCCGCCTTTGCAAACAACTCAGTACCATGTTCCAGCCACACGCGTACCTGCAGTGCAGACCGAGTCTCACTGAAAATGGCGAGAGACACCCCGACGTGAAATCAGTGAAAGAAATACGGGATCGAACAAATAAATAATGAGCAAAACAAGGCTCTTCACCTTTCCATGATTTTGTTTTAGAGTGTCAAAAGCATGCAACATTTCCCCAGATGGAAACACCCAGAATTCCCAAGGTAAGAACATTCTGCATAAAACAAGGGGGTGGAGCATGCTGAACGTAGGAGCAAATGAAACATGACAGATGCAAAACCCCAATCAGGCAGCCAGGGGCGGCTGGAATCTCAAGGCAGACCACACCTCCTGTGCACTAGGGGCAGAGGCTCAGGGCTTGGGTTCTGCCAGTTCTCTCTCCCCACCCTCTCTCCCTCTCTCCCTCCCTCTCTTCCCCTCTCTCACCCCTCCTCTCCCCGCCCCCTCACCCTCAGTGCTCCTGTGCTAAAATCTACAGGGGTCTGTCAGGAGGGAAAGAGATGCATCCGGGGACCGGATGGAAGACGCACCGAGGCCCAGCATGTGCGCCTGGACATGCATGCCAGGAGACCGCTGGGTGTGGGGCTCCCCACGCTGTCCACAGAGGACACTGTGGTTTGGAAACCGCTGCCACATTGCGTGCCATGGCGAAAGGCAACAGGAGCCTCCTAAAGGGAGGACTGCATCCCACAGGGAGCCCGGCTGTTGGCGGGACTCAGCCCCCGAAGCCGGTGGATGGGGAGGCTGCTGTTTCTCTGGGATGGTCAGCCAGGGGCCCTGCCTGCAGCTCCCGGTGGTTTAATAAAGCTGGCAAGGGAGTATCTCCCTGCAAGGCAGACACCACACTCTCTGTCAGCCAGTTAGAGGAAGGGTGTGGCATCACTGCTGCCGTGTTCAGTCGGTTAAAAGAAAGCCACGAGCCACGGGCCACGCCCACACTCGGGGAGAGGGGTCACAGGGCAGAGACCCTAAGAGGTCACCTGAGAGTCTGACCGCTACACCTCCAGACCCCAGCTCCCAGCTCCCGGCAAGGGCTTGGTGTGGGGGTGGGGGGGAGCCCCAAGTTCCCTCATTTCTCCCAAAAGCGGCACCCTGCCAAGCACATTTCACACCAACACCATTGCTGCAAACGCAGAGCGGAGTAAACGTTGTGACAACGTTTCAGCCAGGTGTTCTTGGCCAAGCACGAAGCTGTTTCGTTACCTACCAGGTAGGAGCCACTGCCAAGCTGTCCCTAGTTCCCAGTGCAGTGTGGCGAGCCCCACAGTACCGTCAGGTCGGTGACCACTCCCAGAACCTGCGGAAACACCGCTGGGCGGCCGCGGCCTGTCCCCCTACAGACGGGACTCTGTGAACTCGAAGTCCGGTACAGACGCTCGAAATCGCTTTCTTCATGCCAGAGCCCGAGCGTGAGCCTGTATTTGCAAACACGCGGTGCGGCCCCCGAGCACGGGGTGCCCGCTCTCCACTCCGCGAGACAATTGATTAGTAGCACCTTGAGGTCATTTTCCAAGGAACAACCATCGATATTAACAGCTGCCAGCCTTTCCCATTTATAATCAGCGAAAAGCAGCCTTGCCCGTGGGGAGATGTTTGCATCTGCAGCCTGGGATTAATCCGCAGCTCTCCGGGCAGGATTCAGACCCCAGGCTGGGGCTGGCAGGGGACTTCCCGCAGATCTGGGGTAGGGGGGCAGCTGCCCCCACCGCCCAATGGAGCGCACCTGCCTTGTGCGGGGCGGTGGGTGCTAGTGTGGTGCTGCAGAAGGCGCCCCCCCCATCAGGGGACAGAAGGACCTGAGCTTGGACTGCCACTCCACCACCAACTTATGTGTGTCCGTGTCCCAGCCTCCCCACCGCCCCCTGGTGGGAGGTGAGGGGTGGGCGCCCTTGCGGGCTGTATGGGCCCGCCTGCCTGTGGAGCATCCCGTGGGCGTGGGGCTCTGTTTGCTTCTGAAACCGTTTTACCATGGAAGATTCCCCACGCAGGCAAAAGCAGGGGCTCCTCCCACTGCCTATCAGGATCCACAGTGGCTGACACACCCACGCAGCTCCCTCTGCACCCCTGAATGCCCTCCTCCAGGAGATCCTGAAGCGGGACTCCAAGTCTCACTTTGTCCGTCTGCTGTCGAGTGGATCTCTGAAGGCAAGGCTTCCCTGTGTGCAGGCGTGGTGCCAAGGCGCAGTGGAAACCGGCCACCATGGCACCACGGAGCCTGCCATCACCCTCCATGGTCCGTCGCCTCACAGACCTGGCTCACACCCTGCAGCTGGCAAAGAGACACCTTGAGTCTTGTTCTCACGAGATGTTGGGGGAAGACACGTGTCCATATTTCACGGGTTTTGTGTTCTGTGTTTCGATGTTCGGCTTTCTGTTTGTAAACTCACAGCAGGACTTTTTAACGTCTGAATGGTTGACACGCGGGGGTGGGGGAGTTTGTTCTGGGGGGCCATCCTGTGTGCTGCGGGGTGGCTCTGCCCACTTGGTGCCAATCCCCTCCCACAGTTGTGACAACCCCAAATGTCTCAGCTGTGGCTATGTGTCTCCTGGCTGAAGCTGGAGGAACCTCTGATGTGGAAGGTTAGCGAGGCTGTGTCGGAGATAGCAAAGACACCGGTGGTCTTTCCACGCGGGCAGAAAAGCCCCCACCACCAGCTTCACAAGCGATTGATCCGCAAGGAGTGTGACCGGTCCCGGCTTCCTCCTGGAAACTCCCTGCAGACTGCCGAGCTCAGTAGGGGGTTTGCGGGATAATTGGAAATCAACTGGGGGCACATAGGACACTGCCGGAGCGGCACTCGGCTCAAGAATCAAGTTCCTTGAAATTATCACGTGCGAGATTTTGTGAAAGAAAAACGTCCCTGTATATGGTGTTTTCTGGTAGAAATGGACTGTTTTTTTCCCCTTATTTTCCCCCTCTGGTCTGGTGGCAGCCAGCATGGGGTTCAGCGAGGGGCTCGCCCCACCCCACCCATGGGAGCTGCGCCCCGGCCGTGGGTCTGGCAGTGAGTGCGTGCAAATGTCTCGGCAACGACAGCAGCTCATGCCCCTGGTCACCAAGGATGTCCAGACCACCGCGTGGGGCAGGCACAGTGGACCAGGCAGCCTACGGGGGCTCTATGGAAGACCCTCTGCCATCAGAATACCTGTGTGAGGGCCACACCCATGGCTTTGGGTCCCACGGGCACTGAGCTTGATGAACCCCAACGACCGATGGCCAGACTGACCTCCGCCCCGGGCAGTGTGGCCAGAGCTGGGCTGACTTCTGCAGGACTGAGAGCTCCCAAGATGGGCAGACGCGGCCCCTGGGACTGAGGCCCTGGGTTCATGGCTGAGTTCTGGCTCCTGCTTATTTGGCGGGCAACCCCAGGCAGGCTGCCCAACCCTGTGAAGATCCGTCCCCTCACCCACCAGACAAAAGTGTGTGTGCGCACACACTGCCCACAGTGGAGGCCACAGCAGTGGGGGCTCACAAGATTGCCGTTGGCTCTGAGCACACGATACAGGAATTCTCGGAAAAGCTGCTTCTCTGGATAAACTGCAAGGTTTTGAAAGACAAAGAAAGATGCCAATAGTACTCTCTTTTCCACCTCGATTTGCGGTCGACAGAAAAGGTGAGAAGGAAGAGCTTCGAGCGTCGACTACCCATGAATGTGGGGGCATTTGCAAAAGTTTGGGGGGGCCACGGCGGCCCAGCGACTCAGCTGGTTGGAGCGAAGTCTCGGGCACCAAAACGAGGGTTTGATTCCCGGTCAAGATACGTACAGGAAGTTGCCAACTGATGTTTCTCTCTCTCCCCCCGCCCCACGCCCCTCCTCTCTCTCTAAAATCCATAAACAAATGCCCAGGTGAGGAGCAGGCCAAGAACTACCCTGAGCGAACACGGGGCAGCAGAGACTGCTGGAGACAGAGGCGTTGCTCACAGGCGCAGAACAGCGGCGGGTTTTGTGACGCCATGTCGTCCTCACAGTCATCTCCGGAACCAAGTTCATCGCTGCCCCTTGTCAGGGGTGAGCAAACAAAGTCTGGGACCCCCACCCCGGCCACTCTCCCCCCACCTGACAACTGAGGCCGAGTGCGATGGGGCCTTGGATTCCTACCTGGTCGCCCCCCACTCCCACTCCCATCATCGCCGAGGTGCTTTCAGAGTGTGCACGGAATCGCAGCGAGCTGGGCCTTTCAGGGGACACGGCACTTGCGAAATAAACATCGGTTTGGTTGCAGCGCCGCTCCCCTCCCACACGGAGCTTGCTTTTAGCGTTTTTTCCCCCTCCTTTACCTGGAAAAAAGACGGTATATCACTGAAAAGCTTGTAAATGGCTCTTGCAGGCATAATGACACCGCTGCTCAGTAAGCTGGCGGACGAGGCGGTGCGGGAACAAAATTATTTTTCTCCCAAAGGGACGGCGCACTTAGCAATAAAGTATCCATTAGCGAACCCTGCCTCGCAGCGAGGAAGCCGGCTCTGCCACGGGACGCACAAGGGGGGCTGGGCTCGCAGCTGGAATGCAGAATTATCTTCCCGTTCGAAGACCCCTGAAGTGGGGTTTTGCTGACAAGGGCTTGCTTGGGAAGGAGGGCGCTGTGCACTTGGCTCCTTTATTGCTCTGCTGAAGGGTCGCCACAGACCCTGTGCGTCAGGGCTGGGCCGAGGGCTGCACTCTGACCGCCCTCGGTGCGTTGCCTGGCCGTTGTCTCTGCGCCGTCCTCGTGTTGGCAAAAAGATCACTCCTGCCCCCCCTCCCCCGTAGTGTTCTAGATGCCCAGGAGATGCGGAAAAGAGACTCTTCGCCCTGGTCCCGTCTTTCAAAGCCAGCCCCCTGGGAGGGATGGGACTGTTCAGGGCCCCTGGGCTGGGCCTCTGACAGTGGGGCCCCTGACACTCACTCCTCTGGTACCTGCTCCTGGGTCACTCAACTCCAGCCACACAGATCCTCTGCAGTGGTCAGGACCCTGGGCTGCCGGCTGACAGGCGTGCCGGAGAACCGGGCTTAGGGAAGCGAGGCTGGGCTGGCACCCCATCTCTGGTGCCTTCACTTCCCCCGAGCTGGAGAAACATTCAGCTCTCCGTTGCACAGGGCTGCGGCCGTGGCCTGGGCTCAGGGTCTGCGAGTGGGGCCAGGGCCCGGGCTGGCCCGGCTGCTTCATGGACACAATGCCCCACCCCTGCCAGGGTTCCACGGGCTGGGCCCCCTTTCTGGGCAGCCCAGAGGGGTCAAATGACATGCGCCATATGTCTGCCACAGTCCTCCCTGCCTGGGGACCATCACAGCTCTGGTTCTTACCCCACAACCAAATAACTTCTCCCTGCCTTTGTCGGCTGCGTCCTATCCGTCTGAGAGGTCAGCTCCCACAGCCCCCCTGGCCTGCGCTCAGGGCGGGAAGGGGCTATCTCTGAACCCGTCTCACCTGAGGCCCCCCCCCCCCCCCCCCCCCCCCCCCCCCCCCCCCCCCCCCCCCCCCCCCCCCCCCCCC
>PVIA01001467.1:0-94006 GCA_004024845.1 Tonatia bakeri | reverse complement strand
GAGGCACGTGGAGGTTCAGAACCATTCCCGGCACATGCGTGTGCCACATTGGTGTGTGTCTCATGTGTCCACATGGATGTATAGGGATGTGCGGGACATGTAACATTTACGAGTGACACTCTGCGATGAAGAATCACTTACGTGTGTGTACAAGATTCATGTTTCGTGTGCTGGTGTGCCTGAGAGCCTGCTGCACATGCCAGGCCCTTCACCCCTGCGGGTGGAGCACAGCTGCTCTCCCAGCCTTCCTGGTGTGGCCTTTTATTGTTACAGAGATGCCGGATTTATTAAAGAAAACCGAACTGTACCCAGCAGTTTGGATTCAGGGCTTCTCAGGGAAAACAATAAACATGACCGAGACCCTCAAATATTTGAAGTCGGCTGTGTAAACGTGGAGTTCAGTGCCAGCTGCTCTCAGAACAGCTGAGACCACAGATTAGGGGGTTACAGAGGGACAACGCGAGCTTGTTTCAACGCAGGTGTGGACTCGGGCCCCTGTCGGCTCCCAGAGGGCAAGACCAAACCCAGGGCAAGCTATCCTGAAGTCCTCACACGGGTTCCTCCTTCTTCCGCAGGCAGCCCGCCGTGCAGGGAGCTGCCACCCGTGGCTGGAAGCCCTTTCATCCTGAACTGCCTCCCTCCTCTCTGACAATCCCACCCCCGGGCCCAGCTCTGGCCTCCCAAGGCCCAAGGAGAACAGACAATCCCCAAGTCACAGTAAAGTCTTCAGAGGCTACAGAAATTCTCCACCCCTGTGCCTCAGCCCGCGCTGAGTGGAGGCAGCCTCAGCCTGCCCCCTCGCTGCCTCTCCCCACAGGCATCCCTGAGGACAGGGCGCTGGAGGCAGTGTGGCCAGGAGCCAGGCAAGTGTCTGCCCTTCTGATGCCAGGGAGCAAGCGAGAGAGGCGACCACGCCCACTGACCACGCCCACTCCTCACGTCACAGGCCCTAGCCCTGCGCAGTTGCCAGGAGAACTTGCAGCCGAAGTGGGAGGCGTCTTCATCCTTAAAGTGTCCCCAAGAAGTGCTCTGCGGAACGAGTCATCCCAAGACACGCTCCCCAGACTCGGGTCCCGTGGCCACGCGACTGGCAGCAGTCACCACCGGCCTGCCTCACGGAGCCTCGCGGAGCCTCGCGGAGCCTCGCGGCACGTGTGCAGTCGGAACGTCTGCTCGTTCCCGCCAAGCAGAACCACTTGGCTTTTCTTCAGCCTCAGCTTGCCCCCCGCCCCGCCCCGCGTTTGACAGCCCAGAGTGCATGTCTTTTTGCGGGGGAGGCGTTTCCTCCCCACCCGGAGCCCCTCAAAACCTTCTTGACTTGCTCTCTTCCTCAAAATGGAGACAGTGGAGACAGGGCCAGCCAGGTGTGGGGGCAGGCCTGCGGGGGCACAGAGGAAAGGCAGGACCTGGGCCCGGACCTGGGGGGGCGGGTGTCCAGTAGGTGTTCTCTGCATCCTCAGAAGCAACAGGAGCTGGGACAGACCAGACCACAACCCACAGGCCCTCCTACTGACCTCAGGCAGGGTCCGA
Organism: Tonatia bakeri; assembly: GCA_004024845.1. Taxonomy (NCBI): domain Eukaryota; kingdom Metazoa; phylum Chordata; class Mammalia; order Chiroptera; family Phyllostomidae; genus Tonatia; species Tonatia bakeri. Next base: position 92,476 of record PVIA01001467.1, on the reverse strand, counting down.
GGCCCCTGCATACTCTCCCACCATATCCCACTCTCCCCTCTAGAGGAGGAGATGTGGGGGGGGGCTCTATTCTGGGCCGGGGGGGCAGCAGCACCCTGGTGCGCCCCTTCACCCGCCCCACACACGGGAGCAGTGCCGGGTGCTGTTCCCAGGGCCTCGGGCGGAGTGGTGGCTGGGCTGGGCCTGCCCTCCCCAACTCTGAGCCCACATTCGCCTGGGGAGGCTCACAGTATGTAAATAAACCATCAGACACAACACTTTCAGAAAGCGATAAATACTCGGAAGACGATGAAACAGGTAACAGCTCAGGCGGGGAGGGGAAGGCAGTGCCGGAGGGTTCTTTAGAAGGTAGGCAGGCGGGGGGCCTCTCTTAGAAGCTGGCATTTGAAATAGGTGCCAGAGCAGAAAGGCTGGAGGAGACACGTGGGTATCTGCCCCGGGCCAGGGTGGGGAGGCCCCTGAAAAATGCACTCAGCCCTCCCAGGCCGGGGATTGGGGGGGGCAGCAGCCAGTCTGGCTGGGGCTGGGCGCGCTCTCAGAACCTGTCTGCTAGGTGACTCTGCCCACCTGGGCTGCCACTGCATCCTGTCCTCCTCAGTCTCCCCTCCCTTCCCCTCTCTAAAAATAGATACAATCTAAGAAAAGAAGAAGAAAAAGAAGGTAATGTAAAGAGAAATACAAAGTTTAAAATAATGCTTCCCGCAGGCATGCAAATCTCCTGGCTGGCCGTGGAGAGTGAGCAGCACCTCTTCCCTGGACGTGGGCTGTGCTGACCAGTCTTGGTGTCTGTACGTCCAGGTGGGCCTCCCAGCACAGGGCCTCCGGGGCCTGTGGATCAGCACCTCGGACAGGGCCTCCCAGCACAGGGCCCCCAGGGCCTGTGGATCAGCAACTCGGACAGACGCACGAGGAAGCTGGTGCCAAGTGGGAACCGCCCCGTTTCAAGCACGGCCTTCAGGGGGGCTTCCAGTTCCTCTGTTTTCTGGTCTCCAAAGAGGCCACACTCTCTGTGGGACTGGCTGGCACTACGGGGAGATGACAGAGAAGGGGTGAGGGGGTTTCTCAGCGTAACTTGTTCTGGAGATGTTGGTTAGAGACCCTCAGGCTGGGGGATGAAGCAGCCAGAGCAGAGCCTCCCTGGAGATGGAGGAGTCTCGGGAGGAGCAGGCAGGCCCTGGGGCTGGAGAGCACAGAGTGGCAGGAGGGCCAGAGGAGGAAGGGACAGGGGACGTGTAAGTGCCGCTGTGGAGGTGCCCAGGGCTTCTCAGAACAGGTGCGGGGATGTGAGGTCCACACTCGGAGGCTCTGATGGGAGGTGCCCACCCCAGACTCACTGCGAGGGTGAGCGCATGAGTGTGGCTCAGAGGGAAAGAGCCGCAGACAGCACAGCGAGGTCAGAAGAGGGAAGAGCTCATGTGGTCAGGCGAGGACACACTCGGGCTGCAAGGGATGGCGAGGAAGGGGACCTCCAGATGCGCAGGGTAGATGGGGGCTGGGGGCGGGGGCTGAGGCCTGGGTTCCTGCAGCCTGTCTGCTGGTCCCAGGGCCCCACTGTCCATCTTCCTGCCATTGGCAGAAGGGTTCTGGCACCAACAGAACCCCTCCACACATGCGAGAATGCACACACGTCCACAATCACCTCCCAGGTCATGCCATCCAGAGGTGAGTTCCAACCACAGCTGTGACCCCCTCATGCTATCACGCAGGGGAGCTTCACTCACTGTGTTTACGATCTCTCCCTTCCCAGCCGAGGTTCCGGCTTCCCTTCTGAAAAATCAAGGGCTCGTGGAAATGCTTTGTTTTCGTTTCCCTGAAATTAAAGAGCAGTCTTCCCTCCCAAAGACGGTTCAGAAAAGTGCTGAGTGCTGGGAAGTAGCACCATGTTCCTATCCCCACCTGTCAAATCTCCAAACACATGGGGGCCCAACTCTGAGTGTCCAATCTACACAGCAATGAATTAAAACCCGAGTGCATCACTGCAGAAACCCATTTCCTGCTGGGAGAAACCGGGCTGCCAGTGTCCAGGAGGAGCATTACGGAAAGACATCTCAATCTCCCTTTCCGTGGAGACCCACAGACAGACCTCCGGGGCCTGCAGGGCGGGATTCTGCTGGTTTGGCAAAACACGCTCTCACTTCTTCCACACCACACTGAACTGCATCACCCTCCATCTCTCCCAGGTCCTGTGGATCCTTTTTTCATGGAAAGGTGGGGGGGGTTAGTGGATTAGCTCTCTTCGCCACCCCCAGCCAAGTCTCCCCAGTTTCCATAATCACACAGGCAGGAGATCGGAACAGCAGACACTGTTCTGAGGTCCTGTGGGGGGGTGGGGGGGAAAATCCCTGCACAGTGGGGGGTGCTTTGCCCCACGGAGAATCAGTTGGCACCTTTGCACGCCGAAGGGGGTGCTGCTCTGTTGCCTGCTATTATGAACGTCTTGCGATTTTAGAGAAAGCCCTTTTTTCCCACATGCCTCTGCTCGGGTTGCCTCACTGTCTCCCTTATCTGGGGAATGTTCGCCGCTCCTTCCGGAGTTGCTGGGTCTCCGTGAGGAAACGAACCGAGACCTCTGCGGGCGTGGAGTATTGATCCAAGAAGCGGGGAGATCCGTGGTGGGGCCCGCGGCCGCCCCCACTGCTGTGCCGGCTCTCCTGGACTCCTGACTCCCAGGGGGAGATCAGGGCCCCACCCGCTTCCTGTGGAAGCCTGAACAGCGACAGAGGTTCGGACCCTCCAGCCCTGCCGGATGCACTGCAAGGCCACCGTGTGCGAGCACGGTCTGATCTTTCAGAAGCATGTTGCTCCCGGGGCCCCTGTGCTCCAGTCAGAGTCCAGGGTGCAGGAGGCAGTGGGCCAGCGGGCCAGCAGGAGGACGCACTCCAACTGGCAGGACACAGTTGTGGAAACTAGGGCTGTCACCACGCCCATGACTGAGCCCAGGGTCCTCGGGGTGGCCAAGGGCAAGGTGGGGACTGACCCTAAGGCAACCAGTGTGTGGGCAAGGCTGCCCCCTTCACACTTCTCACTGTAGGCTGCTGATTTCAGGGCCCTTTCGTGGCCAGAAACCAGCCAGAGACCAGCGCGTTCCCACTGCACACTGGCGGGAGCCTCGGACACCATGGGGCGGAGGTAGGCTGGCCCGCCCACTCCGGAAGGACTTCTGACCCACAGATCCTGAGTGCCTGACTGAAAGGGGGGTGTGTGCCACTCTACCGCAGGGGGGCGCTCTGAGGCAGAGCCTGGGTCAGTCCCGCACCCAGTCCTGTCCCCTTGGGCGTCGTTCCGATGGCTTCTCTTCTGAGTGGGAAGCCTTTGTCCTGAACTGGCATACGGTCAGAGTAACAGCACCCCAAAGAGGCCCACACCCTGACACCCAGAGCCGGGGTGACGGCACCTCACATGAAGAGCAGACGGGTACAGGTGGACTGAAGACCGTTGAACTGACTTTGAGGTGCAGGGGGACCCCGGGGCCTCTGGACAGGCGGAATGTCATCACAGGGACCCTCGAGGCAGGAGACGGGGCAGAGGGGACAGATCAAGAGGGATGTGTGAGTCAGTGGGGCTCTGACCGAGGCTATCGACCTGAAGAAGGAGGCGGGGCCGAGAGCAGAGGTAGGGGGCAGCCCTGGAAACAAGAATAGGCAAGGAAATGGATCCCCCCAGAGCCCTGGAGCCCCCGAAGGACCACAGCCCTGATGGCACAGTGAACTTGGCCCAGGGCCCGTGTCAGACTCTGATCTCTAGCACGTGAGACACTAGGCTTGTGTCGCCTGAAGCCTCCGGTCTGTGTGACTCATCACAGCAGCAACAGGAAACAAGTGACAGCCGGAGGCAGAGTGTCGGACCAGCCCAGACATCAGGGACTCTAATTCTGTCCATGCAAAAGGGGTCCTTCCCAGCCCACTCTCCTGGGGCCTGGCCGCCCCTCCTCTCGTGTAGCTTGCACCGCCGACTAGGTCAGCCGACTGGGTCAGCTCCTCTCACCTGTCCCCAGCCTGTCCAGGTGGCCTGCTGGCTGCACCCCTGGCCGCTCCGCCCCTCCCAAGCACCTCCCGAGCCGATCACTCATGGCTTCTGCGTCCCCCAGGTTGCAGCCCTGTTCCGACCACTCGCACCAGCTCTTCCTCTGATAAGTCAGGGGCAGAAAAGACCGTGAGAGAAACATGTCCTGTCCTGACGGTGCTTTAAAAGCAGCCTCAGGAGGAAGCCGCTGCACTGCCCACGAGACCCCACTCGCGGAAAAGGGAAACAGAGCCCCGAGCGCGTGCAAGGTCGGCCTCCCTGTTGGGGGGCAGCGGGCCCGCAGGGCCAGGGGCACAGCACCGGCACCGCGGTCCCGAAGCACACCAGCCCCACGCGGCAGGACAGGCACGTCCGCTCACGTCCTATTGAGTCCCAGTCCGAGCCGGGAGAAATAACTGTTTTCAGGCTTGTGCTGGAGCTTAATTCCGTCCGTTAAGATGTGAAGGACGACACGGCGTACAAATTCGGAGGCTTACCCTCGGCAGGGACTTACTGAGACGCACTGGACCGGACCTCGCGAGCAACCTGTCTCCCCAACTGCCTTCCACCCCGTCACGCCTTTCGAAAATAGACACAAAGGTCAGTTTCCAAAAATATAAATACAGTGGTAAATATGTCACCCAGACCGCACACTGCCGAAGATGCGTGTGAGGACTTGTCTTATGTTACTGCGTGTTTTAAGCACAGTTGCGGGGGTTAATTAGATTTCTGACCCTGAATGTTTTTAAGTGCCTCTGACGACTTACTTCCAACTGGTAATTTTCTGTTAGAAACCGAAGAAGAGTAACAAATAGACAGTGAATAAATACACTCTTCATATTCCTTCCTGGGAGGACCCGGGATGTATTTCTAAAGTTTAATTAAATATCAAGATGTCCACAAAAGTGTATAATAAACTACTTTGCGAGACCTCCAACGTCAGAGAAAAACGCATTTCCCACGAAACCCTCCTTCCTCCTCAGTAAATCTGTGAAGATTCAGGACTTCTAAAATCCTGCAGAACCCACAAGTACATATTTTATCTTGAAAGTGCTTTTTCAAAGACTTGGGAGTAGCTACTTGTTTGCGGTATGACAGAGTGGAAAGTATTTTAATTTATCACACAGGGGTTTGCACCATTAGTTCTAGAGACATGCCAGGCGGGTTTTAAATGATGTAAGAGCTTTGGAGTTAGAGCTCCGAGTGGGGTAACTTAGTAAAAGACGATAAACAATTGCTTTAGCTGCTTTTCACGTCTTTCACAAAGTAACGCTAGGTCCTCAGCAACGCTCAGAACAGGGAAAGAAGGGGGTACTTTGGGGGGTGTAAAAAATAAAACAAGAAACAACAAAACAAACCATTTGTCAGCCCAACAGCCCTGCCACCTTAAAGAACAATCGCGTCTCAGTGTGGGATCCCCGCGGGTGGGCCACAGGCCACGCCCCCCGGCGGCCCGCAGGGGGCTCAATGAGCAGCCTGAACACAACAGTAAACGTTGCCCAGCCACAGGGTAGGGAAGTCACTGCACCTTCGATGACCTTTCTATCACTCTTCTTGCAGCACAAAATCTTACTCTGCGGCCAAGCCGCCTCTCACTCGTCTCCGGCACTGCTGGTGTCTCCGGACAGAAGGGGACACCGGGTGCAGAGCATCCAGCAGCCACAGGGTCGGGTGGGAATTCTGACGGCTGCCCCGTTCGCCTTGCTCCCCCCTTTATAGCCCCTTCGATTCCAGGCACGCGCCGCAGAAGTTCCCTCCGGGTGTGGCCCCAGACCTGATGCCGGTGACACACCTCCCGTCAGCATTTGGGAGGTTCAGGTCTGGAGGTGGCAGTTGTCAAATCTCCTGCGCAGGGGCTGAAACGTGCCGAGGGGCAGGGATGTGGGGTGACAGGGACAGAGCCACGTGGAAAGGGAGGCAGCCACGGCAGGGACGCAGCCACGAGCCACGGATTGCCGACTGCCACCAGCAGCCAGGGAGCAGCGAGGAAGGCTCCTCTCACACACCCAGAGCGGAGCTGGTCTGCCAACAGGCCGCCTCCGAGTCCTGTCCTCCCTCGACTTCCGTTGTCTCCTGCCACCCAGTTAGTGGTTGAGGGGGACAGCACCCTGGGAGACTCATCCAGTGGGACTCTGAGGTGTGTGGATGGGGGGGTGGCACCAGGCCACACAGCCAGCTGCTGTCAGAGCAGGTATTTTGAGCTCAAGTGTGTGCCGAGCAAGAGCCAGCACCCTTAGCTGTCTGACTACGAGCCCTAGAGGCAGCGACGGGCGGGAGGCTACTGCTGAAATCAAGGAAGCTCCGTGGCGAAGACCTGGCCCTCTCCGGTCAGTCCAGGTCATCCTGGGCTGCCAGGTCACCCAATCAGGTCCGAGTGGCACAGGACAGCCCCCCACCACGTTGGGGGACGTCCCCCATCAGGCCCCCCTGGGGTCTCCCAGAAAACAGACGGCGGCTGGACAGAGCGGCCCCAGAGACAAGTGCAGCCCCCAAAGGTGAGCATGGCCCCCAAAGGTGAGCGCAGCCCCCAAAGGCACTTGCATTCTGCTCATAATTATGGGAAACCCCCTCTCGCAGGCTCTGGGGAGCTCCCCGTGGCCGCCCTGCCAAAGACATCAGCAGCAACACTGATGGCGTGCGGGGCCCTCCCTGGCCAGTGGTCCCCGAGTCCCTGTGTGAACCAGGCCCCGAGCCCCTGCTGCCCCGGGCAGCAGGAAGAGCCCTTCAATGGGACGGTGCTCTCACAGTTGGCAGGCCGGGCCTTTCATGCCGACTCCAACTGCGGCGTCCAAAGGCAGAGCCCGCAGGCACCTGCGAGGGTGGACTCTGTCTGCGGACATCAAAGCTGAATGAATTCCTTTTCAACTTGGAGGCAGTCGTCCTGCTCCAGCCCGGCGGCAGTGACCACGCTCTCCCTCCTCTGCAGCTGTCCGGCCGAGGTCCCTCTGCAGACGATTTTAAGCTAAGGAACCCACATTCTTCTTGCTTCTCTTTGGAAAGGGCCACTCCCATCCTCTGCTATCCCTTCTCCACTGGGTGACGATGGTGCTCACAGCAAGGCTGGTTCCTCGGTGGGGGCGGCGAGGTGCGGCTCACATGACATTCCTGTTTTCCCAGCAGTGAGAAAGTGAGTGCACGAACCTGTGGGGCCGTCCTCCGAGCCTCTGGGCACAGAGGTGCCACCAGCCGGGGTGGCTCGGACGGGAGACTTGGGGACTAGAAGGTGAAGACATTCGTGGTACGTTTCCAGTTTTCCACGCGCACCCTTTGCACAGATCCCATTGTGCCAGGCCGTGGGCAGGCGGAGCCGAGCTGGCTGCTGAGAACTTCATGAGGCTCCGGAGCCAGCGCGGCCGGACCCTCGGGCTGGGCACGAACGGGTCTGCCCTCCATGTGTCTCTCACGAGCTCCGCAGTAACGCCCAAGCCCTGCCCCTCCTGCCCGCTGTCTACTGGCACGAGCAGACAGACGCATTTCCCAGAGCCTTGGTCTAGCCAGCAGCTTTCCATCCTCCAAATCACCCGGGCCACGGCCGGGCCCAGAGAGAGAACCGCCTGGTGGGCAAGAAGGTTCCAGAACTGCCTGCTGTGGATCTTTTCCCCCTTCTAGGATTTTTACCTTAAAAATTCATCACCTTCTCCTTCCCCTTTTGGGTGAGAGACAGTTATTTCATGTACTGCTGAGAAGATAATTCAGAATTCTCTTTATTCTGATGCAGCTCGAAGTGTCTGTGACTGGCATCTGGAAATAGCCCTGGGTGTGGAACGTGACAGCCAGAGTGCTTTTGGGGCCTGTCTGTCGCCACTGCCTGGCCTGCTGCCTCTCTGTCCGTCTGTCTGTCTGTGGGGGCCTGGAAGACGGACGCTCTGTTGCCGGCCTTGCTGGGCAGAGGCCGTGGGTGTGTGGGCGCAGGGAGAGGCAGGAGTGTGTGGGGCTCTTCTCTGGCTGTGCCCCTCGTGTCCCACGCCCTGAGCTGGGTGCTGGCACCAGGATGCACTGGGGCAGGAGCCAGACGAGGCCCCAGCCTCCCACAGTTCTGGGTCTGGTGGGAACCAGTCCTCGGGGGGAGGGGCTCACTCACATCCTGGATGATCCTTCAACTCCCTTCTCTCCGGGAGGCGATGGGGGGTTGGGATCAAAGGAGGCTACAGAGCAGGGAGTGGGCATGCGGGGAGCAGTGAGGGAGCAGGTGGAGGGGGTCTGAGGTCAGGAGGCAGGGAGCTGCTAGTGTCAGGCAGGTGTCAGGAGGAGGGAGCAGGGGGAGGGGTCCCAGATGTCAGAGGCAAGAGAGCCAGCAGGTTGGGAGGGTGGCACTGGCGGGTGGGGACAGGACTGGGAATGCCAGTCCTGAGATCCCTGAGATTGACGTCCACACCTGCCTCCTCGACGTGAGACACAAGGGTGGTGGCAGCCGGATGGGCGAGCCGGGTCCCAGCACTCACCACACGATCCCCTCCCTCTGTGTCTCCACCCCAGGACCCCCCCCTGCTCCCGAGTCCCAGGCTCCAGTGTCTCCTCTGCCGGGAAGACTCGCTCTTCCTCCCCCCACCCCCGAGCAGGCACCACCTCCTCCAGGGAGCCTTCCTGTCCTCACCTTTTCCAAGACCAGCTCGGACCCTCCTGTTAGTCACCTCACCACCTGCAGCGTACCTGCAACGCACCTGTGTTCACGTTGTTTTCAATAACTCCTGTCCATCTCCTCCACCGGCTTCCAGCCCCTCAGGTGCAGGCAGGGGCCACGACCAGGTCTGCTCGCCGTGGGATCTGCAACCGGTGCGCAGTCAGCATTTTCCGCAGAGAAAGGCAGAGATGACGGACGGTCCCAGAGGAAGGCTGTGCAGACGCGGGTCACTCGGGAGATGGGAGGCGGCAGCCCTGCCTGTCCTCAGACTCGGGGGTCCGTCTGAGAGAGGGACGGTCACCATCCGAGGCCCGAGACTCCAGGCCTCCCCCGCCTTCTCCCACCCCTGCGAGCAGCACAGCCTCACGCAGTTTGGGAAGACGAAGGCAAGCACTTTGGCATTTTATCCATAAGCCACCAGGCCACACAGTATCAGGAGTGAACCTGCCTCGTGAACAGCTCTGAACGAGAAAAACCAGCGTCGACTGCAGGGACTGTGGGCCTCCGGCTCCCGAGCGTCCTCTTGATCCTCACACTCTGGGAGAGTTTCCTGGGTGCCATGGGGCTCTGACACTTGCATCGAAGCCGCGAGGCCTGAGTGGCCCTCCCCGGCCAATACCCTCAGTCCACCCAGGCCTGGGCAAGTGGCCCCCGCCCGGCCTCGCGGGGCAGCTCTGAGGAGGGCTGCTCAGCGCACGGCCACCCCGAGTCCCCCACACGAGCACTCCAGGATGTGGCTCAAACCTCAGGAGCCAAACCACAAGGTCCAGGCAAGCCTGCAGTCCCCCGTGTTCTGCCAAGCTCGGGCCCCGGGAGCTGGCTGCAAGGCCAGGGCCAGTGGAGTCTGAGTCCTCATCCTGGGCCGGGCCAGCCTGAGCACTGCTGTGTTCAGTATCCGTTCACCCCAAACTCGGGGGGAGCGGCAGAGCCCCCGGGACCTCCAGAACGGCATCTGCTGTGACGGCGAGAGTGGAGAGTGTCCCACCTGGAGACCACCGGGCTGCGTCCGGAAATTGTCACACACTCTAGAGGTGAAAAGAAAGGGTGTGCACGCCTGAAGGCCTGCAACCCGACCGTCCTCTCCCTCCTCCTCTGTCTGGTGCCGCCACCCAGCTCCGGGGCAGGGCCACGGGGAGGGCAAGGCTGCCCCCCGGCTGCCGCTGGGAAGAGCCCGCTGGGCTCACCCAGACCACCCTGGATGACCAGGAGGCATTAATTGCCCCAAAGGAACGGGGGGGGGGCCTCCTCCAGAGAAGAGGGGCTTGGTGCTGGAAGGCTAAGAAATGGCCACCCACTGTTACAATCAGGTCAAGCCAGTTCCTGCCAGAAGTTTTGTCAAAACACTCATTTTCCAGCAATGCCAATAGGCTCTTGACACTGGATTATAAAATATATTGAAGCAACACGTCCATAGCTGTTCATAGGTCTCCCACTTCGAATTTAATTAAAGCTTCAGGAACTATAACCCTCTACCGGGAGTGGGGGGAGGGGCACTGTCTCAGAAGAAATCCAGGAATTCTATCTGGAATCCAGCGGCAGGGAAACCCCCCTCACCGAGGGGGGGGGGGGCGCTCAGATTCCATGGAGAAGAGAGTCACACCTGGCTACGTAAAAACTGAGATGTTTCATGTAAAAGCCCTTACAAGTAATGGCAATAAAGGATGTATGAAAAGCAGTGTTTGCAATATAGATGCCAGGCACAGGGAACATCACTACGCTGTACATAGACCTCTTCCTAAGAAACCAGAACGAGAGGAGACCCCTGCCTCGGGCCTGGCCGGCAGGGTGACAAATGGGTGGCGTAAAGAATGGAATGAATGGCCAGTCTGGCACAAGGACAGGTTGGTGGACAGGGCGGCGAGGAGGTGAGAGTCCGTGCAAGTGCCCAGCCGTGGGCAGGCGCATGGGAAACCCTCACCGAGGAGAGGCGTCTGGCCTGAAGTGGGCAGGCAGAGGGCGAGGCAGTAGCCTCTCCTGCGGCAGGTGGGACCAGCTCTGGCCTCCTCTGCAGGCACATGGGCGCTTCACCTCGTGTGCCTGTGGCAGTGGGCCGTGGTCCCTGCCCGTTCACTGGCCCTGCCTCCTACCAGGCCACACCCTCTGGATGGCTGGTGTTTCTGGGTACCTCTCCCAGCCACAAGGGGGCTAGAACCCTGTCCGAAACTCCACCCCCTGCAGGAGGCTCAGTCACCAGCCAGGGGCACTCTGCCCATGGACTTGGAGCTCCAATCCGCGGACTGATGGCAAAGGATGGTGACTCGGGGCATTTGACTGTGCTCTCCAGCATCTCCAGAACATTCTCGGGTGAGATATCAGGCCCTCCTGGCCATGTCCATGTGGACACTTCGCCCTGCACCGCTCAGTTCCCCACATGGGGCCTGGGTGAAGTGGGCCCCGCCTCCATCTTCCCCTCCCGCACAGCCCTGCCTTGGGGAGGAGGAAGCCCCCTGCTGGCCCCCGAACGAGCTCCCCGTAGGAACACGTGCTCTCCAGGCAGCTGCGCACGCTGGCCCAGAGCACAGCTGGATCAGCACCTCCAGGTGGGGGCTGGCCGGCTCTAGCGGGGTGGGAGGAGCCCGCCCTACGAGTCCACATCCTCCACCAGCACTCAGGTCGCATCAGGAAGGGGCTGCGGAGGTGAGGGCTGTGCCTGTCGCCCGTGGCACACGGCCTGGCATCTGGTGGCCGCACTGCCTGTGTTTGTTGAGTGAAAGAGGAGGAAGGGAGGGGGAAAGGGAGGGACTGTCTTCCCGCTCAGAACAGAAGGCACAGCCAGCACAGAAAACCAGGCAGACGCGCGCGGGTCTGCAAATGCATTTCTCAGACGCATAACTCAGCACGTAACTTACCCGCCGGTCGTACAAGTTGGAGGGGCATCTCCTTCCATGTTTGAATTTTATGCATAAAATCTGCATGCATAATCACCCCTGCCAGATGCTCACAGGTGACAGACTTACAGCCCAGATCCTTCTGGCGAGCGCAGCAGGTCAGTTCCCCGGGTTACTGCTAAGAAAACCGTCCAGCTGCCAGGGCTGGCATGCTGCTCATCCCTTTACCTAGGTCACCGTTAAGCAATTAAACAGCAACCACGGGGCTTGGAGAAACTGACCCTGGTTTGGGCCCTAACCCTCCGGGTGCCAAACAGTCATGGGGACAGGCCTCGGAGCTGCGGGGCTGTGCTTTTGGGGAAGGTCACCACGCACCAGTCTGATTCTCCAGCCAGGACACCGGGGCCCAAGTGCAGGGCGGAGTCTTCCCCAGGAGAGGGGGCCAGCCCGGCAGTGCGGGGATCGCCCACGCAGTCAGAGAGGGACCTGTGAACACCATTCCAGGGCAGAGCCGGCGCAGAGGCGGAAGAGCACGGCCTTGGCCGCAGAGGCCGGCTGCTCTGTGACGGCCAGGGGACAGAGGCAGCGCCAGGTAAAACCTCTGTCTCCATCAAAGCCCTGGAGAGGCGAAGGCTGCGAGTCCCCACCTGAGGGTCTAATGTGAGGACCCGGGAGCCTGCATGCAAACACCCCCTCTCTCCTTGTGGGACTTGGGGTTCGAGGTGGGACTCTGAGGGCCAGGGTGCAGGGTTCACGCCCACTGCAGCACCTTCTCCGTTTGGCACATCGCTTCACCCCTCTGAGCCCCACTTTCCGCCTCTGTAAGCTGGGAACAAGAACATGCATTCCAGCCCTGGCCGGGTGGCTCAGTGGGTTGGAGAGTCTGCCCAAGGCACCAGGGTTGCGGGTTCAATCCCCAGTCAGGGTTCCTACAAGAAGCAGCCAGTGAGCACATAAGTGAGTGGAGCAACAGATCAGTGTTTCTCTTGCTCTCCCTTCTTCTCCCTCTAAAAGCAATCAATATATTTTTTTTATTAAGAATATACATTTCCAAGTAAAAGTAGATGAAAAAATAGTTAAAACTGTGAACTCGCCACTATCGTGCCTGGCCGTCACAGCTGATGGGCACAACGCCGTCCGTGACTGTTTCCACTTTGATACGGACCGGAGTCTCAGTTCCCTGAGAGCCGGTTGCACCTCACATTCACCGGTCCATCTTTGCAATAAAAGAAACATCCTGAGCTCAGATCCTTTCACAGCTAATGACATCTAGCTGAAACGTATCCACTTTTTATTGTATCCTTCATTGTTTCCATTCTCTTCTGTTGGCGCAAATGGTACTCATTTTCCATCTATGGTGCCGATTCCTTTCAAAGTAAATTCATTTCATATTAAAAGTCAACTAAGAAGACTTAAATGCATGTTACTAAGTGAAGGAAGCCAGGGTGATTCTAGCTGTGTGATACTTTGGAAGAGGCAAGGCTATGGAGACAGCAGAAATCGAAACTATTCTGCACGGCCTTGTAGCAGTAGACACACGCCATCAGATGCTTCTGCACACTCACGGGACACACAACACCGAGGGACCCTGACGGGAACTACAGACTTTGAACGGTTATGACGGGCCAGTGGGGGTTTGCCGACTGTAACAAACGTACCACTCTGGTGGGGGGCACGTCTAAAGCTCCCAGGTGTTCATTTGTCACCTGGGCAGCTCTTATGAGCCCCGCTCCCAAGGGCCCCCAGCCTATTAAACTGCCCCGGGCAGTCCCGGGTGTCCCCTACTGACTCCGAAGTGCAGACGAGCCTGAACCCCTGAAGAACAGACCCCACAGGCAACAAAAAAGCAGAGACGGTGGCTGGCATTTATCTTTTTGTGCCTCAGCACGGAGCACCTGCCTGGCATGCAGCTGGGGCTTAGCAGACACCGTGTTTGCTGCAAGACTCTCCGATGGTGTCATGGACTTGGAAGTGGGGGAAGGACAAGGTTCCGCATCATATGGCCCTCAGTGCCACAGCGCCTTCCTGGCCCTTCACCCCGGCACCCACGGTGCGACCAGTGTCTAGACCTCCCTGACACCTGATCCGTGGACCCCTTTGTCCTTGAGAGGCAGCCCGGACACACCGGAGACCCTGGAGCTCCTTTCCGAAGCGCAGCGGCTCTCGCGGAGGAGAGGCGAGGTCACCGTAGATGGGGAGCAAGCAGCACTCAGAGTCATCCCCTCTTCAGGTCCTGCATCTCTAAATTAAATTTCAGTGACTCGCTGAGAAAATGTATCTTCATGTGTTTCCATAAATCGCTCCTTTCAATGCTGTTTCTTCTTTATTTCAGAGGGAGCTAAAAATAATTAAATAACCCATACGAGCTACATTTTACCTTCTAAAAGCTATTGTCATCTAACTAGACAACCGAGGGGGACGGACTTGGCAAGCAGATGTTTCCGCCACTGGTGCATGAGGGTCGCAATGGCCTCTCCAGCATCCAGGATGTGGCCTTTTGACATCAGGAGGCCAGATGACAGCCATCCTGGGGACATGAGGAGCCCTGGTAGGGAGGCCAATGGCCGCTCGGACCTCACCCTCTGTCTGCCCTTCCCCTTTCCCGGCCAGGACCCGAGTCTGCACTCACCCAGAGTCATTTCTACACCTGGCTGAAAGGAAAGCCATCCTTGGGGTCACCTGCCAAGGGACAACGAGGGAAAGGCATGACACAGATGTAGATCTAGAGATACAGACAGATACAGAAATATGCAGGGGGGTGGGTTAGGGAAAATCACTTCTTTCAGACATTTCTCCCTCCTTTTAGCAATACCAATTAAACTGGAGTGCGTCCCCAGATACCATGGCGTAACTCCTCTGCAGCACATTCTGGGTGCCCAGGGATTTAAAAGTCCCTCATTTCATTCTGACGTGCCGCTCTCTCGGGGAGGGTCACTGCGCCACTTAACTTCCCTTCTGACTCAGCTTGCCCTCGTGGACAAGGCTGGGACGCAGCAGATGCCCTGCTGAGCACCCCTTCACTCTGGTCCCCCAGGTCTGCACCGCCCCCCCACCCCAGGCGAGTCCTGGCCGGGCGCTGCCAGGGAAGCTGTGCGTGCTGCGTCTGCGCGCTGGGTGTGTGCAGTTGACTCTGGCTTGCTGGCCATCTGCAGCCCCCACCCTCCCCACTGCAGGGGTCCTCACACAGAAAGGACCTCGTGGACATTTACAGACTCATGACAGAAGGACATGGAGTGTCCCGCGCTCAGCACGTGCCACACCTAGTGCTGCTCAGAGCTACACGTGGGTGTTTCACTCACTCCTGGGTCAGTCCTGGGGGCAGGATCCGAGGCCTGGCACCTCCCGCCCCTGCACCAGGACCGGTACCTCAGAGGGACCCGCGCCTCCCAAGAGCGCCCACGGCACCCAGTCCTCTGTCCCAGTGCCCACTGGGCACACGCCCTCGTACACAGGGACCAAACAGGGAATCTAGGAAGTCGTATAGACTGGAGGAGCACTGACAAGGACACAAGCCTGAGATGCTGGAACGGGACACAGAGAGGCACCGTGGACTCCTCTCGGGCCAGTCCTGAGGAAGCCACCCCGCTCCTGCCCGGCTCCGGGGTGCAGGCCCCACACCCAGCCCCTCCCCTGCAGGGCACCCTTTCCAGTTCATGGGACCTCGTCGGGGAGCTCAGGGCGCATGGCCACCAGCAGACCTTCCCTCCCTTCCGTCCTTCACTGCCGTGCCCCAGAGACAAAGGCGGACAGAAAAGGTTCGGCGCCTGCCTGGCCTTCTTCCAGTCTTTCCAAAACCTCAACTGCTTCTATAGAAACTGCAGCTTTCTCCCACTTGCACTCAGATGTAGCAGTTTTAGGTAACATTTAGTCACGTGACAGGTGGCCCTGGCTCCGACAGCTGCCACTTACGGTCCACTCGCGGTGGGCGCAGCTCGGCAGCCCGGAGGAGCCTCGAGTCCGCTGGGTGGGCCTGCAGCCGGCGGGCGGGCAGGGGAAAGTGAGTTCGGAGACCGTCACTCCTACCACCTGGCTGACGGAGGCCGGGGACGAGGGGTCACTCTCACCCCAGTCAGCATGCTCAGCCCAGCCGCAGGTGTCTTAAGCGTGTGTTGGTCTGCTCACCCAGCACCTGGCACGGGGCGGCGTGCTGCCGACCCCCGGTGACGGCAGAGCACTGGCAGCTCCCCAGGCCGGCCCTGGGCCAGGGGAGGCCGGGCCACCAGTGAGGGCCAGAATCAAGGTGTGTTTGCCCCACCCGCTGCCAGTCCAGAGCCCCAAGCCCATCAGGGCTGGTGCCCAGCAGCCATAGGCCGGGCTCAGCTCAGGCCATCCTGGGGCCGGGGGAGAGGGAGGCTCCACCAGGCCCACACAGGCCTGCGGGCTGTCTCCTCTGACACTGCCCTCCCAGCAGCTGCCACGGGCTGTGGATGACCAGGTGGACACAGAGGGAGTAGGGCCTGTGACTCTGTGGAGGGCAGGGGACTGTTAGCTCCTCGGTGAGGAACTGCAGGGCACCCTGGCCATCTGCTTCAGATGCCAGGAGCATGCCCAGGCCATCCCCTGGGCTTCCGGCCGACTGGCTGCACGTCAGAGGCCCTCATGCCCCTTTCCCAGGACCGATTCATTTGCCAGATGGGCTCACGGACTCAGGGAAGCTGGCTCACCCACGGGAGCACTGACGCTTTACCAAGGGCGTTAAAGGTGCAAGTCAACGGCCAGATGAAGAGACTCTCATGCAAGCCCGCACTCGGGAGCTCGGGGTCCAGCACAGTGGCAGGGGACGTGTCCTGGTTCCCCAGCATGGAATCGCTTCACGAAAGGGGGCCGACCAGCTGCGGCTTCACTACACAGGTGGACTGAGGAAGTCACTGGGCACTGGTGACTCCTTCTACCTCGAGCCCCCTGTGTCCCCAGACAGCAGGGGGTGGGACTGAATGCCCCCATCTTTAACCACATGGTGCACCGCCTGACAGCCGGCCCCCAGCCCGAGGTGCAGTCCTCAAGTCCCCTCATCGACACGGCAGAGTCACCTGGGCGGCTCTCGCCAAAAGGTCTCCTCTCAGACCAGACGCGTGTTTCTGAATGTGAACCACAAGGTCACACTGAGCATCCCCGACCATCCCTCTGCCCCTGCAGGCTGGGACATGCTTATCAAAGCCACAACACAGACCTGGATGGAGCCCGCCCGGCTCCTCTCAGCCTCCGGTTACTAAGGTCACTGTCCCGTTGCCATGCCTACTCTGTCCCCCTCCGGCCCCTCCCTTGGGCACAGGAAATGGGTGGTTAATGTTCCTGCATCTTTGACTCTGCTCCCCCGAGCTGCCATGGACAAAGCTGCCTCCCAGCACCAACCTGGGAGGTCAGAAGTTCATTACCTTGGGGTAATGAAAATGATTGAAAGTTGTCATTTTGTCTCCTCATTAATTTCTGGTTTTACACATCATAATTAAATAACTAATTATGGCACCCATACGAGCATGAGAAATAAGCTTAAGAAATTGATGATGTTACGCCCTTGAAAGGTTGGCCTGGGATTCTGTGTGTCCCACCCCCACAACGGGAAGCCTCGAACCCCGAATTCTCTCCCTAGGAGATGCTGGCCAGCAGAGGGCAGCAGGCAGCCAGCCCTCCCCCAACCCCTGAGCACTGTGGCCCCTGCCCGGTACCCCCTCATCTGACCCATCTCTCATCCCCCTCGCAGAAACGGTGCCACTCTGCACACCAGCCTTTGTCTGCCCTGGGCGAGGAGCACAGGTAAACATGCCAGGTGCGGCTTTAATCTGCGACGCGATGTTTCCGGGGGAGGGAGGGATGGCTTGAAAGAAAGCGGCCCGAGAGTGAGGCTCTTCACAGTTCAAAGAAACAGCCGACATCAAAAAAGTTATTTTGCCGTATCCGGTGCATTTACCATTTATAGCAAATATTGTTCCAGTTGGCGTTCAGCTGCCTCTCACACTCCATTCTGCAAGGAGGCAGTTCCACTCCAAACATTATCCCCACTTCTTACCCTTCGCTGGAGGAGGCCCACACAGGGCACAGACAAGTGCCCACCTTTGCGATGAACTTCCCAGTGGAAGGAGGGGAGAGCCCACGGAAGGTTCCTCCTGGTCGGTCTCCTTTCTGCTCAGAGAGGCATTGGTTCTCACTCCGGCGTAAAAGCCATTTGCCAAGAGCCAGGCCTCGGACTTGCAACAGGAGACAGAACTCATCTCAGGAGTTTCTGCCAGCCCACACTCCACCGTGGGCAGGCAGACCCAGCGCTTCTCACCCCCCTTCCGGTGGGAACCTCCCTGCCGGCCCCTTGACCCCTGTGAGTAGGGCGGGAGAGACCCCCTTCGGAGCGGAACCCCGCTCTCACTTTGCCTAGTTGTTCGGTGCCTCCTTGTGACTCTCATGAGAAAAACAAAGACCCAGGGCAGCCCTTGTTGCTGGTCAGATCAAAGGGGCAGCAGGGGTCATGGGGTGATGCTGGCACAGGTTTTGGGGTGGGCCGGTGGAAAAGCCCAGCACCCGCAGTCACCACACCTCTGACTGCTTTCCCCTCCCTGCTTGGCTTTGGACCGGACTTCTCGTGATGTTGGGTCGAGCTCAGGCAACAAACGTTTAGCCTTTCTGGCTATTCACCTTACAACAGTCGGGAAGAACAGGCGTCGGGTCCATGTCCCACGCCTGGGCCTCGCAGAGATCGTGGGGGCTCTGGTCGGAGCCGCTGCCTCACTGTCCCCACTTTTCCCTGGGTGCAGTCCCTTCTGAGTGAGCAGGTGCAAGCTTGGGGGGCGGGAGTCCTGCTCCGAAGGAAGTGTTCACAGGTGTCTTCACTCTCAGCTCTGGTGCAGGAGCTCCTACGTGGACAGCCACCTAACGTGGATACCCGAGGCTACAGGACCCTGTGCCTTCGGGGGACGCATACCTTTGAACGGCAGAAAGCCCGCCAACATCTGTGGCACCAAGCGGCGCACCTGCTGGCCACACAGGTGCCTCTTCGCGGGCCCAGGCTCTGCCGGAGACCTCCCGCCGGTACCTGTTCTCCAGGACGTCACATGCAGATCAACACGCTGCACGGGCTGATTGAAATACTTGCTCTCCTCTGGGGCACTCACGCTGTGAAGGCATGGCTGTTTGCCGGGGCTGGGGGCCATGGTACTGTTAGCACGCCTGCAGACGGTAACAGCAGCTGACAACGCACGCCGAGCCCCGGGCGTGGTGCCGGCCACTCTGCTCACAGCGTCGCGGTTCCTTCAGTGCAGACGGGGAGACCGAGGCCCAGGGAGGTGCCAAAGTTGCCTGGGTCACAGACACGGGTCTCCGTCCCTCCGTCCGCCCGCCCAGCTCAGGCTGACCCGTGAGTGGCCTCTTCTCCGCCTCCCAGGAAGCCTGGTTGTTCACGGTCAGCTCTGACCGAGCCCGAGCCCTTCAGTGAACAACTAGCCATGGGGCTTCAAGCTGCATTCTCACTGCGGCTTCCCCCGGTCTGTGCGTTTTCTCGAATTCAGCCCTCAGACCAGAGTGTCTTTGCCACTGAGGAAGCCCACGTGGGTAGGAATGCACGATCCCTGCAGGCAGAGCCCGTTGGTGTGTGGCTGGTGTGTGGTGTTCCCAGAGGGTGAGCACAGTGGGCCGGGCCCCAGAGCCTCCCCCTGAGACTCTGCCGTCGGAGCCCGGGAGCCCAACTTCGCCAAGGGGAGCCCCGCCCAGCAGGCTTGTGGCTGCAGGATGGGTCCTCCTGCTCAGGCAGCACAGGGAAGAGCCAAGGGGTGACAGATGGACATGCCAACCAGCTGCCTCCCTGAGCTTCCCTGCGCACCCCGGCCTGGGAAGGCTCGGGGCCACCATCAAGTCACAGGATGGCCCCAAGGCGTGGGGAGGGGAGGCCTGGGGGTGAGAAGGGGCTCAGAGAAGTAGCATCCACTAACCACTGACTGCTCACCATGTGATACGCCCCCTACCTCCTTGTCACCTCAGCTTCTCCCACTGCGCTGGCCCCTGGAGACATCGTCACAGGAGAACATACTGACATCTGGCATGCGCACCCCTCCCTGGTAACATCTGTGACTGCTGAGTGGCCGCCTGGTTCTGCTGAGTCCCCAGCCACCCAGTCCAGCCACAGTGCACTGGAAGCCCACCGTGTCCCTTGCCTCCACATCCGTCTTGGTTTTTGTATTAATTTTCAATACAGGAAACATGCAGAATCACCGTACAAGCATCTCCTACTAGTGTGGAACTAGTGCCTCTGTAGTTCCACATTCTAATTCTCTGCAAGGAAGTCGAAATGCGTAGACATATGTGTTTGCACATAAACTGCACATGGATTCACCCGCACACTTTACACGACTGTGCATAAGCCCTGCATGGCGTTGTTTTATCCTTTAAATCGGCATGCGTGGGATCACACTGCATGAGGTTTTGAGGGACTCGGTTTTGCCCCAGCCCTGTGTTGGAGGCTTGCACAGGCTGCCGCGCCCTGCAGCATGGGGGCCACGCTCCAGTTGGAGGGGGCACAGCTCCCAGGATGCCACGTCGGCCCGAGATTTCAGACGCCAGCCCCACGTTCGGGGCCCCCTGACTTCTGACCAGCTGGCTACAGATTCCAGGGGCCCCCAAGCCCCCCTCAGGTGTGAGAATTAACCAGATAGTTAACCAGGACACCTCGCAGAGCTGAAGGCGGTGCTGTATCTGTGACCGGGGGTTTACATGGTGAACGGATACCAGCCAGAAGCAGCCACAAGGAGACAGGTGATGTCTGCGGGTGCAGGGGTGTTTGAGTGGGAAGGTCCTGGTCATCTCCTCCCTGGGAGTCCTGGACGGTGCTCCCTCCTCCTGGCTCCAAGGTGGACAGTTGGCCAGAGGGCAGATGCCCGGAAGCTCCCCCAAGCCTTCCACACAGAGTTTTCATGGGGGCTAAGCACGCCTTGCCCAGGTGGCTGACCCGTACCTCAGCCCCTCCCGAAGGGTCTCGCTAACACCTGTGGCCTCTGGGCCCCCGTAGGTGGGAACAGACACAGCGTATCCCTAAAGCTCGGTTGTGAATCACAGTGCTGGACGGTCGGGTAGCCACGCCCCCAGCAAACAAGGCCACCGCTGAGGGCCAGGAGTCCCAGGGGCTGGAAGCCACCTTTCTGGAGCCAGGGGCGCAGAGGCCACAGTGTCTTTGGGGAAAGTTAATTCTTCATTCTCCACAGACAGATCCCTCCCAAAGGGATTTCTTTGTCTGCTCAGCAGTCCTTGTAGAGAGAACAAGAAGAATGGAGAGGAAAAGAGGCCACCCGGTTCTTAGAAAGACGGAAGCCCGTGCAGAGTGGCCATGGGCCTGAGGGGGACAGCAAGCGTCTCCCTTTCCAGGCCCCACCGGTGGCCACCCCGACAACCAGGAGCCACCGCAGCAGGGCACAGAGACATCATTCTGTGCAGTCCCTGCCCATCCTCCTTCGGAAACACGCTCCAGAATCCAGACAGCGGGAGAGAGCCAGTCGGTATCTGATTTACGGAAACATGTCCGGTGCACCGTGGGCCAGGGGACACCACCCCAGCAGTCCCTCTCTCCCAAAGCAAAGGATGGTGCTGGCTGCCATTTGCAGAGAATTGATTAACCGCCTCGGGGTGATGCCCCCCCGTCAGCACGAGGACGTCAAGGTCCATGCCCTGGCATTCACCAGGAGCCTGGGTCTCTGTTTCCCGGGACAGCTCGGAGACCGCTGTGCTCTGCGCCCTCCACTGGGGACACCCCGCCGGGGCCAGCTTCCTAAAGGTCTGTTCTGGTCAGATATGAACTACCCTCTCCGCTGCCTGCCACGGGGTCTGCAGAAGGGGCCGCCGCAGGGCCACACCCTGACGCCCCTCTCCGAGAAGCGCCAGTTTCTGATGAGGTCGTTCACTTTCTGAGCTGTGAAACAGCGCTGTCCCTTTAACAGGCGTTGTCCAGCAGCTGGGATCGGCCGTGTCCCCAAACTGAGGCCGCTGCGCAGAGCTTCACGGATGAACGGGAGGGCAGAGAATGTGCATGTCCCGCGGCCTCGACCCTTGTCCCTGCACACGCTGAAACCCTTCAGGACGGTGAGACCCAGAGAAAGCCACTCTGATGGACTCTGGGCTGGAACTTGGTTTTTAAGATTCTTGTTCCACGCCCCCAACTCCCCAACCTGCCAGCCAAAGTCGCCTTTATTTGCATTTTAAAGTTATAGACTTTTCCCAGGCCGCTTTTTTTTTTTTCAAATGCTACATTGTAATGTGGAGAAAGCAGCCTACGTAATTACATTTAACAGACAGAGAATTGATTGAAACGCAGCTGGAACAGAACGCCCAGGACTAATTCTGTAAACACGTTATTGTACAGTAACCCCCAATGAGTTTATTCTTAAGCCTCCCAATTAATTTTTAATTAAAAAGCTCAAAGATGCTGTCGCACTGGCTGCTGTAAACGGCAGCCCCGCACCCGCGGAAACGGCCGAGCGGCGCGGACAGCTCTCTCCGGTGAGAGCCGCGCTGGCCAGCGCTGCCGCGTCCCGCGCTTCCCAGATGGGGCGGGAGCTGAGGTGGAAGCTTCCTTTCTCTCCACCTGTGGCGACGTGTGTGCGTGGAGTGTGGTGCGTTTGTATGCGACAGGCTGTCCGAGCCTTTTTTTAACCAGGTCCTTCTCTACCCTCTCCAACGTCCCGCTAAACACAGCTTGTGTGGTCCCTGGCAAGTTACCTTCGACAATTCCATGAGTCAAAGAAGGCTTCTCTCTCCTATGACGGTGCTGCTCTCCATCGTGTCGAATTAAAGCGACCCCTTGCAGCCCCCCACGCGGGTGGACACCTCCCAGCCCCGTCTTACCTTCTCTTCCCACCCACCCAGCCCAGGAGATCCGTGCGGGGATGGGGGGCCGAAGCTGTGCTCCCCTGGGGGTGCGGGCGGGGTCATGACTGGAGCAAGTGCCTCTTCTCAGCACAACCTCATAAGACCAGGAGGGAAAGTATTTCAGACAAGACCACGTCGTCTCCCTGCCCGACTGGCAGGGGAAGGCGTCCTCCGCTTGTCCAGCCACCCAGAGCACTCTGGGTCAGAAGGGCGGGTGCCGTGGCCCCTAGTCTTACTGTGGGATGGAAAGGAAAAGTTTCCGTGCCGCTGTGGTCTCTGTCATTCTGAATAACATGTGATTTAGGAAAGCTCTGGGGGGGTCATTGCTTGGCCTTTGGCTAAGGTCAAGTGTAGTATCTGCTCTTATCGGTTTAAAAGGCTTGGGGAGCATTTGGGGGATAGCACGTGCCTCCTTGTCCAGTTTTCCAAAGAAAGGGCCCCCGGCTAGACACATATGGGCCAGGGTCCTGGTAGGAACTTCACATTCCTGCAGCTGCCCCTGCAGACCAGGGCTCCGCCGCCTGGGCGCCAGTGACACTGGGGCCGGACCCTTCTCTGTGGGGGGCTGTCCCGTGGGCTGCAGGGGGTTTAGCAGTGTCCCTGGCTGCTCCCCACCAGATGCCAGTGGCAACTAAAAATATCTCCAGGTGTTACCAAGTGTCCCCCGGGAAAGGCAACATCGCCCCCAGCTGAAAACCGCTCCTCTGGATTTAACGAAAGCGGACTCTGTAGGACAGGCCCCCAGAGAGAAGCGAGGGTGGACTGCTAGGGCGGGAGGGCTGCGGACGGAAGGGCTTGGCACCGGGACCTCTGGCGAGCCGGCAGTGCCAAGGAGGCTGCAGGTCAGCTGGCGACCACAGGGACACAGGGACATCTGTGCATGCACGCAGCACACACTGTGTGTCGAGGGCGGAGGCGGGGGGGAAGGAAGGGGCTGTGGGGCGGGAGAGATCCTGAAAGCTAAGGGTGGGAGCTCACCGGTGCCCAGCCGTCAGGAGCGTCCGCATCTGCCTGGTTTTGAGCAGAGAGCTGCCGGGAGTCAGGCCACGGTGGAGTTTGCCGATGGCGCAGTTGTGGTGGGGCCGGGCTCGGAACCCCACAACCCGCGTGCCAGCCGGAGCCAGGCGGACGCACAGCCAAAGCCCACAGAGCCCAGGCTGCCCTGCCCACGCGGAGAGGGCGGCGTGCGGCGGCCCTTCCCAAGCAGCGGACGGGTTCTCTCAGACGAGCCCCCGTCTGCCTAACGCACGCGCTCCCGGAAAGTCATGCTGTGGGTCCCCAAACTGGACGACGATTTGCGACGTATTCCTTTCATATAAAGAACCACACGGCAAACTCTTTCAAGAAGGGGAGAAAGGTCTTTCTAAGTGAGACCTCCCTCCCAATTCCTGTTTTTTAAAGAAATTTGGAGTTGGAGATGGGTACCCCCGGGCACCCGGCAGCACCCCGTCCAGCACCCCGGTAACTGCAGACTGTCCCGATGGGCTCAGAAAATGGGGGAGACCTGAGGGCTCGGCGAAGGCCTTGCCCTGGGAGAAATGAAACTGCTTCCCTCCCTAGCAGCCTACGCTCCTGCCAGCCACCCCCCGCTCCCACCTGCTCGGGAGCAAACCTGCCCAGCCTCCGTCAACCCCTCCAAGCAATTGGCTCTGTTTTGTTTCTTCCATGAAAAACGAGGTCTCCAGGAGGTAGGGAAACCACTCACTTGATTTCTTCCCTCCCACAAAGTCTAGCCCTTGCCAGCCTCAGTTCTCCCCACCACCCCCACTCTGTCTTGGGCCTCTGTGGGACCAGGAGCCTCCCCCGGCCTCTCAGCACCCACACCGCTACCTGTTGGCCCGTGGCCTGGCCCCCTGCTCCCTCTCCGAGTCCCTGCAATCCTGGTTTCCGGGGCCCGGGTGTGCTTTGGAACGGGGTTAGTGTGTCCGCTCTGTGAAGCTCGGCCTCAATCCTGACGGCTGGACTCAGAGACAATCGCAGGCGCCCCCGCACCCAGCTGGCATCCATGCAGACTTCAGTGCCGCTCCAGCCCGGTCCCGTCCCAGGGGCACAGACCAATTCCACATGTCATCACCAACCCGCCCTCTGGGAACATGGTGGAACCCGTCTCCAGGAGAAATCAGTCCCTGTCCCCACCCTGGCTGCCGCTGAACTCAGCTCCCCTGTTCTGGTGGCTTTCATAAGCCCCCGAGGGGGGTCGGTGACAAGGGTTGCTAAGTGTCCATAGGAGCCACTCGCTCTGCTGTCCGAGGCAGAAGGGGGCCAGGCAGGTCGGAGCAGCGGTTTCTGAGCAGCAACTCTCTTGGGGGCGCCGGCTCATGCCCGAGGAGGCCCCCACGTCACGCGGTGGACCATCCCTGCAGCCTCGGGGTGAGGAGCAGAGGCCGTGCCCTACCCGGCTGAGAAGGGACTGGTCACAGGAGGGCCTGGGAGGGACTGCGTTTTCCTCGGCCTCTGTGGGGTGCCGGGACTGCTGGGCAGGAGGGAATCTCTCTCAGAGCAGCACAGAGGAAACAGGTTTCCACTTGGCCCCACTTGGAGGACGTGGCTCTGCATCCCACCACAAGGTCGAGTGCCGAGGCCATGAGAGACACCTCTGCCGCTCCCAGGGGTTCCAGAGTCCGTGTCTTGTGCAGTGACAAACGTGAAGGGCCATTCTGCCCCTGCCACCCAGGCCCGCAATGCCCTGCTGCCAGGCCCTGTGGGGAGCGGGAGCAGCGCCTATCTCCCCAGAGCCCAGGCGGCTGCTTCATCCTCAGACACTGAGCTCCGCCCTGGGCGGGGTGTCACCATGCTCTGCGGGCTGCCAGGTGCAGGGCCCCCAGCCACACAAGCCTGGGTGGAGAGGGAACAGCATTCTGCTGCATCTGGAAAGCTCCGTGAACCCGGGCGGGTCTAAGTCTGCCTGTTCTAAGAACGCCCTTGGGTGTACTTCTTGGGGTGAACACCAGGTGCCATTTCAAGACCAGGTAGTTCTGGTCCATTGTGCGATTCAGAGTGGACTGGGAGTCATGGAAGTGTCCCTGAGCTCACCCATCAGTTCCAGTCACGTGACAGTCCCCTTGGGCAAGGCAGGGTCATGTGCTCATCCCTAAGCCAAGGGAGGGAGGACGACCCCAACTCAGGGCAGCCCCTACTGGAAAAAGGGGCCTGCCAGCAGAGAAGGGAGGTCAGTGGGTGGGCTTCAGCAGCCCTCCTGCATGCAGTCCGCTCCCAAGAGCCAGGGAAACACTGGGCGCTGTCTCCGCCTCCTGCAGGGGAGTCGCTCCCAAGAGAGCAGTTCCCAGCCCAGGCCCCAGGGATGGAGAGGGGCGGGGCCAGGGCTCAGATGAGGGCTATGCGAGCCCCAGCTCTGGGGTCCCTTCTGCAAGTGTCCAGCACCCCACTCACATCCTGCACCCCACTCACGCCACCCCCCACACACCTGAATGCAGTGTTTCCTTGGGTGCCGATGTAGTGGCCTGTTGACAGTGCCACACCCACACACACTTAGCTCTGAGACCCCCCACACCCGCCGGTGGAGAGTGTGAGGGCAGGGTGCCAGGGCACCAGGGCCCAGGGCAGGACCCAGGGAGGGAGACGAGGCTGGAACCACAGGTCAGCTGCCGAGCAAAGACGCTTGGGCCAGGGACGCGGGAGAACCAACATGCCGCTGGAAGGCTTTCGGGGCCGGAGGAGAGCTGCTCTGGCAGAGAGCACGTCCAGGAACCGGGTCACGTGAGTCTGAGGCACCCACTGTGCGCCCATGCAAAGATTTCTGGAGGGCCTGTGGGGGTGCAGGGCCAGCTGGTGCGCCCAGCTCTCACCCAGGGAGGCAGCAAGGGGGCCAGTGGGGAAGCTGCCAAACAGGGTGCAAACGCGGGCTGCCCCAGTGATGACGGAGGGAGGGCAGGAGCTGTAGTCGAGGCCCAGGAGAGAAAGGAAACACCCGGGGGACTGCAGCACGGCCCACGTCAGCGCTGCCCCAGGCAAGAAGCAGGACACGCGTGACTGAAGAGCCAGCATACACAGCCCGGTCACAGGAGGCTCATGCAGCAGGTATTCACTCTGCACAAGTGCCGGGCCATGTGGGCCTCGACGCCTCCGTGCTGCTCGCTCCTCCCAGCCGAGCGTCATGGACACGGGTCTCTCCGGCTCCACTGACTGCGCTCACGGCCGACACTTGGCCTGGGAGAGTGGGGCTCTTTGCAGAGCACGAGCTCAGAATAGTTAAGATGCCCCTGTCTCCGAAGAAACTGTTCAGGTCGAGTAAGAGGAAGGTTGGCAGCATTGCCCGGGGTGGCACCACCGCCGGGCTCCTCAGAGGACAGGAAGCCACCAATGGGGAAAGTGGATGTCCCCGCAGCATGGAGGAGTGCCACACCAGGGGCGTCTTCTGGCTAGAAAAGGAGCCGTGACTCGGGCCCTCAGCTGCGCCTGCACCAGTAAATCACGGCGAACTCGACCAAATGAAAACGTTGCAATCATATCCCTATTATTTCTCTGTATCTCCAATTTATTCAGGGAGCAGGAGAGATATTTAACAATTACTTAGCAGCCTCCTTTACAAAACGAGAGGATGAATACAGATAACGCAGGAGAAGATTATTGAGAGCGGATATTGAATTATCTGAGGAAGGGAGCTGGCACATGAATAATGCATCCTCCCCGCTCGGCGTCGCCTGCGCGGCCGGCCGCGGGGCCGCATTCGGGCAGGAGGCCGGCGCACCCCATGCTGACACCTGGGCCCCCAGTCTGCAGACGGGGCTTGGGCTGGGCGCGGAGCTTGCCCTGCAGAGGCAGCAGCGTGTCGGGCAGCCTCCGCACACCTCTGCAGAGCACGCTTCGTCTCTGCAAGGCCGTGGACAGCAATCGGTAATGAAGCCATTAAATGCAGGAGGGGTGGAGAGAGAGCTGTCTGCCAGCCTTCTCCATTAGAGTCAGGTACTTTGGCACATCTCTAATTAAGATTGGGAGGCTCGAGTTCCCATCGACAAAGCACTCCATCCCCACGCTGCGCAGTCAGGAGCGCTCCGGGGCAGGGCTAATGCAGAGCGGGGTAATGGCTCGGATAATTCCAGTAAAGATTTCTGGTTGCACGGGGTTCCGGAGGTTAACCGGTGCTGTCCAGAGCGGGACCCACCCGCAAGCGTGCGGCCCGGTCTCTCCAGGGCAGGGTCATGTGACCCTGGCCAGGTGACTCACCGGGAGTCCAAGGGCACCCCCTCTGAGCTCGCAGACCCCAGCACCAGACATTCCTAGCTGGATTCACCTCAGGGAACAGCAGACAGACACGGCACGTCTGTGGGGACAATGGGTGGCCGGGTAATTCCCAAAGGGAATCACACCGTTTCATTTCCCACTCATTTAGAAATCTGGAGAAAACACTTTGACCTTTGCCGATGATCCCCAAGCGTGACTGCACTTGTTTTAGAGCCGTACCTAAGGCACATGTGTCTCACGTGTGAGTGGGGACAGGGGGAGGGGCCGTGGGGAGGGAGAGGACTTGCAATGTTTCCGCCCTTGAAGCTTCAAGAATTCCTTCCTATTTAGATGAGGGGGAGGCGGGGGGATGGGGGAGAAGGTTCCCACCCGCATGTCTTCGAAGTGCCGGAAGGCTCCTGTTCTACCAGGGGGCGCTCTCCAAGCCTGGCTGGTGTTCCATCCACAGGTGTTCTGCCTCCCACGGCCAGTGAGCTTACACGCCCACCTGCAAAAGGTACATACCTGCCAGGTGAGCACTTAACTAAACACTTGCGTGTGCTTACTTAGTCCTTTTTCGAAAGGCCAGCCACCATTCGAGTCACCACAAGTCCTCCAGGTTTTCGTAAACTGTCCTCCCCCGTGGTTTTCGGGGATGGTCAGATGGAAGCCAACCGGGCACCTACGTCTCACTCCGCAGAGTGACCGTGGGAGCTGGCCGGCCGCACCTGTGCACTTCTGGGTGACCCGGCAGAACAAAGGGATCGCAGCTCAGCCCTGTGGCCGCAAAAGTGATCGTGCCCCCCAGCATGTTCCCGACTTCCGTGAGCTTTAATGTCCACACTGTTTTCTCTGGAGAGATTGCTGTTACTCAGTTTTCACTGTGCCGCTTCAAAGTTTATGTCACAGAACACGTGCTCTGTGGCTGCCTCTTGGAGAACAATGACTGCTTTTGAGAAAAGGTTACAGGGAAAAAAAACTAACATTACCCAAGTCTTCCTTTATTGCTTAAAGCAATGCAGTAAGAGAGTTTTGGTGGCTACACATTAGCAAAGCCACACAGAGACATTTAGGCTAAAAGGTAAGAGCCCTCCCTCCGTCCCTCCCAACCCGCCTGCCCGGGCAGGCCCTGCTCCTCTGGGGAGGCCCCAGTAAGAGTCTGGTCTGCAAGTTTTCAGAGCAAAGTTGCAAAAGTTACATTTTTGTCACCAGAAAAGAAGTGGCTTTAATAAGAGATTTTAAAGTTTAATAAAGTAACCAAGAAAGCAAGTAATAAGGCAAGAGCAAGGAAATCTTGATAAAACTACCCAAGGCCCAAGACCACAGTGGGAATTAATCTGAAACTGACGAAGGAGGCACTGGCAGCCATCCACAACTCACCCCCCACCCCCCTAGGTGGGGGACATTCACCCCAGAGAAACCTGTGAATGACGTGCAGGTGCGAACGCCTGACCCCCCGCCCCACGGGTGCATTTGAGGGGTCACATGGGCGGGCAGAGACTACTGGGAATTGGCTGGATTTCTGCTCAGCGCTGCCTCCCAGCACCCGACTCCACACTCTGGGGCTGGTAGGTTCTCAAAGACGCCACAGAACATCCGCCTCCTGAATCAAACCCATCGGCGGGGCGGAAAAACAGGACGGGCACACACCTGGCAGTTCCGGGCCAGGTGAGCCCGACTCGAAGGGGTGAAAAGAGATTCGTTCCAGGTGTCACCCTTGTCAGCGCAGAAAATCTCCGTGACGTCCTATCCACGGTCTGGGTGGTTTCCAGAAGGGTCCTGAGTGGGGAGGGAACATCCTTGGGTTTCTCCCCTGAGCCAGGAAGAAGAGTTTAATAACCTTTAGGTTCCCGCATCCCACATCTCTCTCCTCAGCAGGACCACACCTTGCCCATCTGTGTCTGTCTCTGCAGGCAGACCCACGGACACTCAGGAGAACCCACAGACAGACCTGGGGGCTGACCATGGCCCCTCAGAAGGGGAACCATGTCAGCTCTAACAGAACTTGCTGACAGGGGAGAGATGCCTCTGAGCCTGAGACTCCCTCAGAGGCTGCTGGGTGTCCTTCAGCGGAAGGGGGGACAGGCCGGGGGCCGAACAGAAGCTGACACGGAGTCGTCGAGGACAGGCTACCCTGGAAGGGCCCCGAGGAGGGTGTCTGGAGCCCCTGGGCAGCTGGGAGCTGCCGCTCTGCTGCTTCTGCCTCCGGGGCCGTGCAGCTCACCGAGTGGGTGATGAGCAGAGCCCCTCGAGGTATTAGCAATGCTGGGGAGACAGAAACGGTCACTGCAACACCATGGTGTGCCCGGCACTGCAACTCAGTTGCAGTAATCCTTGTTATTGTAGCAGTGAGTTAGAAAGTGGTTTTATGTTAATGCACCATGGAGGAAAGACCAGTTCTGCACTTGCACGTGAGCCCAGCCTGGCTGGCTTCAGGGTCAGGCTTGTCCCGGGCATTCAAGGCCCAGGGGAGACAGAGGGCTCGGGAGTGACTTTAAATGCACGCAGGCCTGGTGATGCACCGACAGGCAGCACACCCAGGAGCTGCGCAGTGAGGACGGGGTGCTGAGAACCTGAGTCCTCAAACCCCCGTTCACTTGGGAGCTGCCACACTGGAACAGGGGCGCTGGGGGCAAGTGTGAGCGGTAGGAGCAGGTGCCACTTGCAGCCAGACGGTCCCCATCTGCACAGTCCAGGGGCAGGCTTGGAGGCACAGCCGCTGGGCAGCCACTGCGGGCCCTGGGAGGGGCCAGAGCCAGCCCCCAGGGCCCCCATAAAGAGGAGACTAAACCATCGGGGTGCAGGGGTGTGTGTGGTGTGACAGAGAGAAGCCACGCACCCAGCCCTGGGAAATGAAAAACACGCACACTTCTGAGCTCCTACACGGTTAACCTTTTCCTGCAGAAATAATCTCATGTTAATGGGCCTGGTGCTTGGGTTTCCACTTTCTGCAACACTGTATCGGAGGTGTGTGGGGCTGATTGCTACTGTAAATGTCACAAACGGACGCATGTGGTGGTGGCATTTCAAGGAGGGGTTCCTGTGCCTGCCCCTTCACACCCCTTTTTCTTTGAGAAAAAAGAGGTGTGGCCTCAGGCATTATTTGTAATGAAATTTCAATGCACTTGGCAGTATTTTCAGCCCTCTATGATCTTATGAGATGAAAATATAAAAACCCTCAAAAGACTTCAAAACCGAATTAGCCTGCAACATATATTTAAGCTATATTTCTTTTTGACCTAGTTTATCTGTGTGTTTTTTAAGAGTCCAGAACCTGTGCAGGAATGCTCCTTCCCTCTTCTCTCTGCGTTCTACTCTGTCACCTCACAGCCACGGAGCCCGCCGTGTGCACTCGGCACTGCGCCAGGTCCCGTACAAGGGATAGTGCTCGCACTGTCGGTGAAAGGGTCATCTTACCAGGCGGCCACCCACCCCACAAGGCGGCTGGACCCATGGCGGGGGGAGGGGCACTTAGCTTCATCTCGAAGCGTGTGAGTGACCTCTCCAGGGACTCAGGAGGCCACCCCCTGCAGAAAGCAGACAAACTCGGCACCGATTGAAAACCCGAGTCTCATGGGGACCTTGCTGGGCAGACGTCCCCCACCCCCATTTCACAGGTGGGAAGGAGGACACCGGGGAGGAACTGTGCTGGCTCCTGTTTGCTGGTGTCCCTCCTGCCACTCTGGCTCCTGGTTCACCCAGGCGCCAAGAGGGGAGTGAGGACCAGAACCACCTGCCTAGGGAACCCCCAGCCACTGCACGGAGGGGTCTAGGTTGGGGAACAGTGAGCACTTCACAGGCAACCCGTTGGCCACCCTTCACAGGGCCATCTGACCAGAGCCTCCCACCAACCGCCACCCCCTGCAGCCAGAACGCCCCATGTCAGCGGCTGAGTCACTAGTCACCAAATTCCACGTGCACCTCTCCAAAACTACTTTCCACGGCAGCGTTTCAATGTTGCCACGAGACAGTCTCTCTGAACTGAATCTCGTTAATAAAAGACAAGAAATAAAATTTTAACAAAGGCCATGCTGAGCCCCCTCTGCAGCATCACACGCTGTCACCGCCAACAACGAAGGGTTTCTCTCGGCAGGATGGCACATTCCCCACTCCCACGCCGAGGCGGGCCCGGCCGGGTCTGGACAGGCGTCCACACATGTGCTCACAGGTCCTGCCTCCTCGGAGAAAAACACAGACCTCCCAAGTGTTTGAAACATGCCATTAGTTACTGATCGTTGTCTCGGTTTGGGAGGAAAAAAGAAGAGTGCAGAATTGGAGGCTCCCTTGCCCTCTGAAGATGTCCGGGAACAAGGGAGGAAGTCACTGGGCTGTGACGGGCTGTCACCCTGGCACCAGCTAGTGACAGCAGCCGCGAGCACTGCCCAGCAGAGGGTGCAGCCAGGGGTGGGGGTGGGGGCGGGAGGGTTCCCTCGGCAGAGACACAGCTGTGGCTCAGGGCGGACCCTGCCTGACACTGATGAAGTCACTTTGCTTTGCTGTGCAGTCCGAACACCTGCTTGGATTGTGGAGCCAAACTACGTGGCCCCGGGTGGGCGCGGCCCGGGTGGGCGTAGCTGACAGGCGGGGCGGGAGTCCACGTGCTCCAGCCGCAGCGGCACGGGAGTAAGTGCGCACCAGCCAGACCCTCCCGGAGGCCCCAGGGGCCCCACTCAGAGCCTTCAGGGGGCTTGCTCCACTCCCTCTTCCCTGTGTGGTTCCATGCTCTCCACTCGGGGGTATCCATGCTTGTTCCCCACAGACAAGAGGGCTTGCCAGGACCCTCCGAGTCCGGATCAGAGCCAAGCAGAGAGGAGGACACGTCTTCTTGAGGTCTTCGCAGCCGGCAGGTTTAAAGAGCAGGGAGGCACCAAGGCCCCCGCCGGCAGTGAGGGTCCTGGCACCTGCCGCTCAGCTCAGGCTGCAAGCTCCTGCCACCCCCGCCTGTCTCTCGAAGCTCCCCAGGAGCCGAGTGCCCTGCAGCTCCCTGCAAAGCCAAGGGCTTACAGATAGCATGGCACTGCGCTTAGGAAGGGAGGGCAGGAGCCCGCAGACACCCTGCCAGCAGTTCCAAACGGCATCTTAGAGCACTGTGGGCTGCGAGCGGCTTAGAGGAACTGGAAACCGCTCTTCCCCTGTCCAGGAACCATCCACCACATCCTCCACCGCCGGGCTGTGCAGCTGAGGAGCAGGTGCTGTGGCTGGGAGGCAGCTGGCCGAGAACTGAGGATGGCGGACTGAGGACTGCCCCTCTCTGACACCCCTGCAAAGCCCCGGTGCTCCCACAGCTGCTTGAATTCTGTGAGGACACTGTGGGGAGGGCCAGGGGTGTTGCCATTAGGGTGACAAACTTGTTACTGTTTGCCCAGAAAGCCTCATACCCCAGAAAGCCCCCAGTCCCGGGCAAACTGGGACGGTGGGTCACATTAGCTGTTCTCCCAACCTGTACTGGCCAATCCCTACCATCTTTTCATTGCTGCCTTCACAACCTGCAACTGCCCCTCCCCGCCCCCCCACCCCGCCCACCAAGGGCCATGAACTGTCCCAGGTGCTGAAAATGCAGTTGTGAACAGCTCACGCAGAGGGAGCCCAGCTCACACAGGAGAGGCCCAACCACAGGTGCGCTGTGGAGGTGGCTGGGGTGACAGGGGGTGTAGGCAGGAGGGGAAGGGAGCAGGGACAGCGGGGGTTGGAGGGTACACAAACCCTAACCCTAACTGAAAGACAGACCCGTGAATCTAACTGCAGAAACACTAACATCAGACAGCAACGTAACCACACGCATCTCACGACACAAACATTGCCGCACCCAACGGCAGCGCCATCAGAGACGTGTATGGGTTTGCTCCTGACACCTGATGGTGTTTGTTATACGTGTTTTTATTGAAGGGACTGTTTTCCACAGATAATTCAATACAAAATGTTTGAAAGAAAATGTATTTTCTTATTACTTGGAATAAAAAAGGCAATAGTGTTGGAATGAAACGCAGATGAAAAATGAGATCACAGAATAAAAGACATGGAATCTGGCAGTTTAAGCTGAGCCACGCAAAGGTGGGTGGTTCGTGAACAGGCTGAACAAGTGGTTTGACTAATGTTTTTTAAGCGCCCACCGTGTGCTGGGAAAATGTGAAATCCTCCTCTGTTCTAGCTGATGACTTAAACGCTATGCAATAATCTGTAATAGAAAACATTTGTTTGCACACATGGCATTGTGATGGGAGGGCACAAAAGCAAGTTCATTTCTCTGAAGCTGTAGCCCCGCCCTCCTTGGCACCTTCCCGCTTAGGCAGGAGAGATGCCCACTCTCGGCTCGCCCTCTGTGCTGGTGGCGGAGGGACAGGTGTCAGAGTGCTGGCCAATGAGATGCTAGTCCAAGTCTCTAGGTGCCTGGATTTCTGACCCAGAAATAGCTGGCATAGACCATCACTCATCCTTCCTGCCTGGGATGCTGATGGGGTCCCTGGGGCAGCGGCAGCCACTTTGTGACCGTGGGACAGAGAACGTTAGCCATGGAGCTGCTGAACCAAGGCTGACAGCTCCCTCCAGACTTCCTGTCACTTAAGAAAAAAGAATCCCTTAGTTATTTAAGCCACAGTGAGCATGGCGTGTTTCTCTTAGCCAAAGTTTTCTTCACTGGTCTACCTTTATCTTATGGGAAAGGGATGCAATGGATACTTGGTCTTCTCGATGTCGACAGTAACAGAAAGAGAAGTTCAGGTGTTTAACAATGAAAGGTAACTCACTACTCATGACAATAAAAAACAAGACACCTATCTTCAAGATTGATAGGAAAAATGACCAAATACAACATAATCCATGTAGTGAAGTAAACGGAAAGCATAAATACAGAAAATAGGATGACAAACGAGGCTCAAGCATTTCCTACCCATTAGGAGGAAAAGCTAAAGGCAGAAGAAGTAATTATGAAAGTGCTTATATAATTAGAATAATGTATCTGATGAGAGGTTAAATAAGAAAATCTCGTTACCTCCTACACGGATGTAGGCATGCAGAGGCATCTGATGAAACTCCACATTCGGTGGTACATTTCCAAGTGGAATTCTGCGCAGCAGAAAGGAGCTCCTACCCCTCATGACAGCATGGATGGAACTGGGAGCATTATGCTCAGTGAACTATGCCAGGCAGTGAGGGACAGATACCATGAGATCTCACCTATGAGTGGAACCTAATCAACAAAACAAACAAGTGAGCAAAATGGAACCAGAGACATGGAAATCAAGGACAAACTGACAGTGAGCAGAGGGGAGGGAGGAGGGGGTGAGAGGGGAAGACGGGGAAGGGCTGTCCAGGAACATGGAATAAGTACCTGTGGACAAGCCAAGGGGGTAGGTAGGACTGCATGTGGGAGGTGGGGGTGGGCAGGGCCGGGGACAGTAATGGGGGAAAAATGGGGACAACTGTAATTGAACAACAATAAAAAAATTTAAAAATGAAAAAAATTAAATCATTGCAAAGAGCAGCTATTTCATGCAACACCACACAGAGCAGAAAAGGACTCATGGAATTACAGTAATGTCTGTGAAAAGGGAAGAATCTCCATCGTTTCTGTACGTATTGTTGTTCCGCCAAAAGTTATTAAGTGTTCCAAAATGAACTGTTTGAAGACAGAGACAAGGCTTTTATTTTCATACCCCTCCCAAACACACACGCACACACGCACACACACACACACACACACACACACACATGTCTACCCAAAAACGAAAGAGAAACACCTCCAAAGCTTTGGAGGCACTAAAGAGAATCCACTAAATTCACACAATGACCAGTTAGAAAAACACAGTAAGAATTTCATGTATAAAACCACAAAAAAAAAAACCCACACAGCATAAATCAGGGTAATCTCAACAAGAAGTGTGCAGGACTTCATGAAGAATACTGTGCCACTTTACCGAGAAATATAAAAGAGGATGAAGAAATGGAAAGATGCAGGGAGATGTGGCGGTGAAAACAGCAAGCCTTTCAAAATTAAACTGCAAACTCAATGAAATTCCCATGGACATCCTAACATGAGGTTTTCTGAAGCTCGACAACAGGATTCTGAAGTTTATAAGAGAATGAATGTGTAAGATCAGCTGAGAGAGAGAGGGAGGGAGGGAGAGAGAGAGGGAGAGAGAGAGAGAAGGGGAGGGGAGGGGGATGGAGCGGGAAGAGGAGAGGAACGGCACAGGAGTGGTTTGTCCCAACAAGACGTGAACCCTGAATTGCAATAGTCTGTCACCGCCCAGAAACAGCCCCAAAGACCGCCAGGATCGGGCGGTTATACTGAAAAGATTGAATGTCTTCTGCGGTTTAACCTCAGAGTTCACTAAGGCAAGAACACACGTTAAAAACTTAAGGTTGGCCATTCTAAGAATTGCAGCTGAATGTGCAACTTCCACGCCAGGGCAGGAAAGCGAAGGGAATAAAGAAACTTTGATCAGCTATTCAGTCCTCACTTCAAGAATGAAGAGAAGAAGAAACTGTCAAAGAAAAAGATAATAGAAAATCCCAAACGACACTGTAGAACTAACCCTGAACTCATCACTGACCACAGTAAGTGTAAATGGGCAAATGCTGCAGCTAAAAGACAGGGATTTCGATACAGGATTCACCCACCTGTATGCCACTTTGAAGCGCTGCAGCAGCATCAGGAAAGACGAAGACGAAAGGTCGCCAGAAATCCAGCAGAAGCCCAGTGTATGACGGAGATTCTGTGATCGGATTGGAACACGACTGCACACGACACGGGCGGCAGCCTGCCCAGGCCGGCACCACCACATGGGGCCTGGCCCACGAGGGAGCCCCCGGCACGCTGCGAAGTCTGGGGGTCGCGCAGAGGAAGCTGAGGCTCTGCGCTCCCTGGTCCAGCGCCCTCCAGGGACAGTCAGACCGGCTTCACGTCTGCACCAGACACACTGGGGACTCGGACCTGCCTGCTGCCGGGGCTAAGGCACAGACAGGCTCCGCAGGCCAAATGCTTGCAAAACTACAACCTTGTGAAACAGGCGAGTGGGCACTGCTGTGACTGGTGTGCCTGGCACAGAGGGTCCTGTGGGCGGGGAACTTTTACGAAGCTTGATGAGTTGCTCCTACAATCTGTGTGGATGGACGCACACAAGGGAATGTTGCCGGTGGCACTGGCCTGTTAGCAGCCACAAGGCCGCACCAGGTCAAAGAGACATTACTGGTGCAGGGACAGAAAGACAGAGCATTGGGGCAGAGTAGTGCAGAAGTGGCCACCTAGGGGCCTGGTGTGTAATGGGGAGCAGCATTGAAAGCCAGCGGTTTAAAGGGGGGCTGGTCACTCAGTAACTGATGCTGGGACAATATGCCAGGCGCATGGAAACGATCTTAGAGGGTGCACACTGCACACACATGAACTCCAGATGGGTTTAAGCCATAAATGCTTAAAGTACAACTCAAACTTTTAGGACAACCATGGCAATTTAACATTGCCCGAGTGATTTGCAGCTGTCAGACACTCTTTTGAGGATATTACGTAAGTTAGTTCCATTAAATCTGAAAAATAATTCCATGAACCATACACTATCATAATTTCCATTTCATAAATAAGAAACCTGGGTCCAGAGGGAGGTCTTTCCCAAGCCACAGAACGACCAAGTACCCCCGCTCCCCAGTGTGTCCCCACACTGAGAAGCATTTCTGTGTCATCGGAGTAGGTAAATGCTTTTTAACACGACCCCAAGGCACAGCCCACACAAGAAAAGATTGATGAGTTTGTTTACCTTAAACTTCAAAATCTTTCTTTGACAGAAGACACCACATACCACATTAAAGACAAGTTCCAATCTTAAAAAAATAAGTATTTGCCAGAATAGAGTTGACAGAGAAACAGTACCTAGACTACATAAAGAACTCCCCAAATTTATTAAGCAAAGGGCACTCAAGCCAACAGGAGAATTGGCACAGCACAGAAGGGGAGGCGCATTTGCAGTGCAGTGCAGGGAACGCAGCCAACAACATTGTAACAACCGCGCGTGGTGCTGGGTGAGCAGCTGGCAGCATCAGGGAGGCGATTCTAAATAAAGTGCATGGCGGTCTATCCCAATGCTAGGCACCTGAAGCTGATACAAAGCAACAACAATGGTCAGAACATAACTGAGTAATTTACGAAGACGTAATTTCTACCCTCCCTGCGGGGAAGTGTTACTTCCACAGCCCCTCACTGGAGATGCTGTGAGCTAAGGGCAGCTCACGCCGTGGAACAGCCCCTCTGCCGGGAGCAGGGCCCACCGCTGCACACCTCGGGGAGCCCCTGAGCACCTGGCCGCTGCCTCCTGCTCCCCCTCCCTGCAGGCCGTCCACGCACACAGGGCCCACACACAGAGCCTGCTTTCCTGCGTCCGCAGGCCCGGCTCCGTCCACGGAGGCCTCACAGACACTTCCACACAGGATACAGTGAGCCGTCATAGGTTCGGAAGAAGGAAGAGGGAGCTGGCGCCCTGTGGGCCGTGAGACCCAGATCTTCAGTCAATGCACGGGCACGGAGGAGAGAGGCACCGCTCGACACCAAATGTCCATGGCTTTCTTCCTCCCTGGTCTGTATGTGCTTGCTTTTCCCAGCCACGTGTCCTGTTTCAAAACTTGTAATCTTCATGATGAACAGTGTGATTTCATGATTAGAAGTGGTTTTTAAATGCACATTTCAAACAAATATGCTACTGTTACATATATTTATTAAGGTATTGTGTTTTAACAGCATTGAACGTCTATTCAGACACATATAATCTATTATTAACTATGTATAATTTTCCAATTCCAGGCTCCGTGCTAAGCCACATGCTGGACCGCAAGGCTGCTTCCCAGGTGGGCAGCCTGCGTGACAGCAGCAGCCAGCGAGCCGGGGTCCCGCCCTCCACCAGCCACCTCCCCGTCTGACCAAGGACCCACCTGGGCCCCCGAAGCCAAGTCTCCAGGTGATGCAGGAGCAGAATCGGGGCTCCTGCCTGCCCCCCAACAATGCACCTCAGTACATGGGAGTCGTCTGCGTGCCCCAAGGAGGGGGCCCCAGGTGTGGACGAGCTCCCAGTTGCCCCTAGTTTCACCAGATGGAGCACCACTGACCAGGAGAAGATTAGGCTCCACCAGTGGCAGTAAGCCCTGGGGCTGTGACAGGCTGAGCAGGATGGTGAGAGTGGGCCCCTGGGCCTCCTGCTAACCTCCTGCACCCAGACAGATGCCCGCACCCCCTGAAGTAATGGTCCCCATCCTGCATGTGCTCACCACCACAGGCCCATGCAGCCCTGCTGACAGACAAGCCCAGCTACCGCCCAGTCCCTCTGTGCATGCAGGACTGGACCCAGAAGCATACCCACCCGCACAGAACGTCGCCCCCCCCCCCGCAGACCTGGGCGTGGCTGACCCCACCTCCGAGCCGCCCCTCTGTGCGTCCTGCTCACCCGCTGTCAGCCTCTGGGGGGTGGGGGGCAGGGACACCTGGGGGTCGGCTCTTGGAGCACACTCGGTTCCTTCCCCTCGCTCCCCTCCTCCTCCATGATTTAGAGTAAAACACAGAAATATGGAAGATGACAGAACTCCCGAAACCCGACGGCCGCAGTGCCCATGCATCTCCTTTGACGGCAGTAACAGGGTGACGACATGAAGCAAGCGGTCACAGCCAGAACAGCATAGGCATTGCACAAGCAGGGCACGGCGGGGGACAGCCCAGCGCAGAACCGTGCACACTGCGGGGCTCCGCTTTGTGCAGTCCAACCCCACCCCCAGCCAAGAGACTCTGTGACGTCCGAAGTTAAGGTGGGGGTTTGTAGGGCGCAGAGGCGGGGCTGGCCCTGTCCCTGTCCCCGTCCTACCCCTGCTGCAGGTTTGGGTGCTTCGGGCGTTCTCATGGGTCAGTCACTCTGTGAAAATTCGCTGATCTGTGAAGGGACTTTAGGACTTTCTTGCACTGTTTTAATTTCAATAAAAATGTTAACGCTGTGAAGTGGAGTGTAGACACCCTCGTCTTGGGCTGCCGAGGACTCCTCCGGAAGCAGCAGGTCGTGGGCGGATGAGGTGGAGAGCCAGGGGCCCCTGGGGACTGTGGGGCGCTATGACAAATGGAAGGCATGGGGAGGAAGACACTGTGGGAACTCTCTCCTCTACACTTGTCACCAAAGCATCTCAATCGTAGCAAGGTCACCCGCCAGCAGTGAGTCTGCCCCCTCCTCCATCCAGGGACACTGGGTGCCGACTGAAGACAGTTTGTGCTGTCACAACAGGGCTGCCACCCATGGGTGGGGCCCAGCAGCAGCGCTCCTACCCACACAGCATGGGGTTGCCTCCTCCCTTGGCTGACGCCTGGGGCCCCAGCTGACGAGGACAGGGAAGCCAGGGCCCCTGACATCAGCCCCCATCTTCCTGCAGCCCTGGCTTGCCGCTGGCCCTGTAGCCTGTTCCCAATTTTCAGACTCAGGTATCCAAAGGCTGCACTTTAAAGGGGCCCCGGCCTACCGCCTACCCTGGGAGGCCGTGTGAACCAGGAAAATCCCACCCAGTTTGGGAAATCCGACACTAGGGGGGACACTGTCAGGACCCAAGAAACGCCCTACTTTCATGGTTACTGCTTCAGCTTTTACAGAGAACTGGAGAGGAACCTCTCGTCGGCAGGGAAACATCGCAGGGAATCTGCAGGGCTGATGCGCTGTGCCAGGCTGACGCCAGTTAAATACAACACTCAGGAAGCGGAACCTTTCATGGGAGGTGCAGGCAGGTCCCGAGTCATTTTTCTTCATCATCTGGCCGTGTTTTCAGGGGCAGGAAAGGGAAACACTTTTCTCTGAGCTGTTTATCTTCTCTCACCCCAAAGAGCGTGCATGTAGAAGCGGACCGTCATACAGCTCCACGAGCACCTTTCCAGAAACAGCAGTCACCGTGCAGATTGACCTGGACCCCACACACAGCGCTGCACGGCCTGCACGGGGCCGGGAGCGCTCTCGTCCCAGCAGGCACTGCAGATGGGCTCGAGCACCGGCCAGACGCGTCTGAGGCTGTGATGAAGAGCCCGCCCGTGGTTCCCGCAGACCTCTGCCAGCCCAGCCTGAAACACTGGCACCGGACGCACGCAGAATATTGCCACCTCGAATGTGCATCCAGCCTAGACTGCCGGCTCAGGCCTGCGTCGCTGCCAGGCAGTGCGCTGGGCACCGGGGGGCAGGGAGGAGGACAGGGTGGGACGAAGCATCAGCTGCCCAGGCACTGCCCTCAGGGCCGGAAAGACCAGGCAGGAGAAACGAGCCAGCCCCAAGGGAGGGTGGCCCAGGCCACAAGGCAACAACGGACAAGCAGTTCCCAGAGATCTGGTCTCTCTGGGGTCACTCTGTCGTTCCGCAGACCCCCGGCCTCTACCCCACGCCGCGGCCTCCGCTGAAACTGCACCTGACGTCTTTGGGCACTCGCCTCTCTCCTGACGCTCGTCTCCCTGAACCAAAGTGCCCACGGTCCCCAGGTGACAGGGAGGAAGGGGACCCAAGCGAGGCCAGATGGACTGTGTTCCAGATGTGAGAAAAGCACGGCCTGTGTGTCTCCCCAGGACGTGACACAGAGGGAGAAACCTGCGTGCTTCGTGCAGTGTGCTCTGTCACACAGCCACATGTCCGGGAAACTGTCCCTTGTCTGCACACAGAGGTCTGGTCCCGCCTCTCTCACGGCTGCATAGTGGCGAGTCTTTACCTGGTCAAAGTCCCCCGGGAGCCTGAGAACCGGCCAGGCGTGGGAATGGTGGGCAGGCTGGCGGCACCATGCTGAGCCCTGGACACAGCTTGCACACGTAACCTGCTCCGTAATCCCAAAAGGCAGGACTGTGACCGACCCCATTCCCGACGAGGAAACTGTCACCCCGGGAGGTGGGGGGCTCCCCCAGCACGCACGGCAGGGCTGGCACAGGCCGGGCCCGCTCTGAGGGTCCCACTCAGGCTCCCTCCGTCCCTGCGGTCGGTGGGGCGTGCAGCCCACCCAGCAGTCCCGCCTCCCGGGGTCTGGTTGCCTGGGCTCCTCCTGACC
This sequence comes from Tonatia bakeri, assembly GCA_004024845.1. Taxonomy (NCBI): domain Eukaryota; kingdom Metazoa; phylum Chordata; class Mammalia; order Chiroptera; family Phyllostomidae; genus Tonatia; species Tonatia bakeri. The sequence continues at coordinate 50,986 of PVIA01001467.1, read as the reverse complement.
CATCACGTTCCCAGACTTACCACGAGGTAAGCAACTGGCTTTTCGATTTCTCCCCTACTCTCTCATGAGGCCTGCGCCGGGGAAAAGGCTCTAGTGGTGAAATTAAACAAGAGCTCCATTTCCTCGTGCCTTCCTGCGCCGATTTTCAAGGCTGATACAAAGGAGGCAGATTTCCAAAACTCAACGCTCATTTTTGATTATTGATTATGTGTCAGGTGCTGGGAAGAGTCCATTTCTAAACTCTCCCCTGCTCTCAGGGACTCGCAGCAAACCCTGGAGAAGGGGGGGGGGGCGATGGGACACACGGATGATTATAATGCAGTGAAGCGGGCGTGGGGGGAGGGAGATGCAGGGGTGGCGGCAGCCACCTGGGCCGGAATGCTTGGTGGGGTCAGGTTTTAAAGCTGCAGAGGCGTTACCTTGCAGAGCACAGTCTTGCAGGGCAGTTAGAGGGTTGCAAAATGACCTAAACGGGGGAAAGCATCTCATGAAGTGAAAGAAACATTTGCCAAACTCAAGCTCACAAAAACTTGGCGTGTTCCAGTGACTCTGAGGAGCCCCGCGAGGGGGCGGACTCGCCCACTGACCACGCCTGCAGCCCTGGCAGACATCCCCAGTCAGTCCAAGCCTGGGCCCCAGGGCGCTCCCACCGCCTCGGCTCCTTCCCTGGATGGGGTCCCAGACAGCCCCCACCACAAGAGCTGGGACGAGAGAGTGGCTGGGGGTGGGTGTCACCACTCCATGTCAGGCAGAGCAGCATTCAGCTCCTACCACCCTTTGGAAACTCGTGGCTGGCACCCTGCGCTCAGGGCCTGGCGGGCGGGGAGCCAATCCGGATGACTGGGTCCAGCAGCACCCCCTGTGCAGACAGACTCCATGCTGCCAGAGGTCACGGCTCCAGAGTATGGTGCCTCGGCTCTGCCCCCTGGCTGTGTCAGGTCAGAGTTGAGTGCACACAGGGCCACGGCTTTCAGGAGTGAGTGAGCACCCCAGGTGAGGCACCCAGAGGCGTGCCCCTGCCACGTGGGCTAAGGACAGGGTGGGGGGCTGCAGCAGGACCCTCACCCTCCTGCTCCACTGACTTTTTTTTCTGGGTGCCCCGCCCATTCCGTCCTGCTGTGATTGCCTCCTGCCTCCCACACCTGGACTTGGTTTCTGGCTCAAATTCAACACTGACTTCCTTTGCCTTAAACTGCTGGCTCCCAAAATGCCACTGTGCTCCTGACCTCCTGCCATGCTGGCACACAGCCTCTGGCCCTGGACGCCCGACACCTGCCCAGAGTGTCCTGGTGGGGCCACCCCCCTCTGCGCAGCCCAGGTCCGCTGCACCTGCCACGCTAACGTACTGCTCCAAGGTCAAGTTTTCAGGTTTCTGTCTTCGCCGTCCAGCACCTTAAACTGAAACCATGCATGAGGAGTAGCCCCACCCCAGACACATGTGCAGGGCCTGCCCGGCACCTTGCAGCCACCCTCAATCATGTGGCACCCGGAATGCCTGCCTCCACCCCATAAAATCTAAAGTCAGATTTTCTTACAGTTTCTGCTCATGTGTTTGTGGTTTTAAAATGACAGTTTGCCTTGCCCATGTGTGAATTAAGTCTACAGTAACAATAACCAAAAAAACCCAACCCTCTGTTTCAGTGGAATGAGCAATTTACACAAAGAAACACATTAACTTGTAACTGCACCGCAGCCCAGCTCTCCACTCCATGCGCACACAGCCGCACCTCTGGTCCCCACAGAGGAGAAAGACAAGCCTGGAGGACAGGAAAAAGCGGCAACCGCCTGTCTCAGACACTGGGAAATGGTGGCCCGTCTGGGAGGGCGGTCTCCGGCCGGATTCAAGACTCCTAAATTATTCAGAACCTTGACGGGACTTGGCCAGGGTCGCCCCATCCCAGAGGAGCCCTTTGTGCTGAGAGGCCTGGGGGCAGCGCATTTCATTTCTACAGGGATGCTCGGGATCAAAACCTCTGCCTGCAAGCGGCCCCCAGCCCTCCCTGCCCCCCCTCCCGCACACGCCCTCCGAAGGGGACCTGCGTCAGTGCTCAGATCCCTGCGCCCACAGTGAGGCCTGCGGCATGTTTCCGGGGAAGAGGGTGAGCGCTACCCGCACCCAGACTCTGCGCTGTGCTGACCGGCTGTGCTTGGGGTTTCTCACGTTCCCACCCCAACACCCAGCATGACCTGAGCTGTTCCCAGTGCAGACAACTGACCGTCCCAGGCGCCCCTCTGCCCCACGCCCCGACTTCTGCCTGGGTCAAGGGGCACTTGGGTTCATTTCCAGGTGGAATTTGTCAACCGGCACACTCGAGGTGACACCCAGAAGCCCCAAGTGTGTCCTTAAGGGACTAGGCTGTGTCCCTCACTGGACACCGCGTGCCTTCCCCGACGGACGGAGTTCCCAGGCCCCCACCTCGCTGGGCGCTGGCCTGGAGACCGCGTGCCGATGCGCACGCACAGGACACAGAGGCAAGGTGCCTCCTGGGGCACTCAGTTCTGCAAAACTGTTGTAGAACTCTCCGCGTGTTCCCTGCAGATCATGAGGTTTTTTCAGTTTGTTTGATTTTGTTTTTTAAACAGAAGAATGGGAGAAAAAATAAAAAAAAAACTAAGCCGAAACCTAAATTAGTTCTTCTCTTCTGAAACACACCGAATGGAGGCACATTTTTGGAAATCCTCAAACGCTTATTTTCAAAGGATGAAATTCTGAAAATTTCAAAATAGACGGTCAAATATAACCTTCTCTTTTTTCCTTCTGAGGAGTAGTGGATCACAAAGTTATCTGAGTTTCCCAGCCGGGCAGGTAAGGAAACGCAGATCTGGGCCATCTGGGCGCAAACGTTAAAAAAAAAACGCTGCCCTCCACTTTCCTGCGGGGCTTCGTTTCTTTTTGTTTCTAATTACTGCGCTTCCTGGGGCGGGAGCGGCGGGAGGGCAAGGCAACAGCGCCACCTGTAGGAGAGACTTCGCAGCGCGCTCAGCACAGCCTGGGAAGACCAGGGTCTGGAGGCTCCCCTGCCCAGGCCGCCCACCACCCTGGACGAGCCCAGTGCTGGGCTAAGAATGGAAGGGGACGGGGACGTTAGAGGGAGAGTCAGTGAGATCTGTCAGATTTTTAATTGCCCATTCCCTTTGATCTAGCAATTACTCCAATTCTAGGGGGTTATCCTGCATCAATATTAGCTCGCGTGCGGAGATGAAAGTCCAGGCATACTCACTGCGGTATTCACTCTCTAGTGAAACATGAAAGCAATCTAAACACTCATTAATAGGGACCAGTTAAATAAATTAGGGCCGTCCGTGGCACAGGCGCCTATGCAAACTCCGCAAAGGACGGGGCAGCTACCTGCTGCAAGCCAAGGTGCCAGGTGACGAAGGCAATCTTGCCACATATACAGGAAGTAACCGAAAAACATACTCCCAACAGAGACCTTCCCAGGGGGAGGCGACTGCAGGGGCGACACAGTGCTCCCCACCTTGCACGCGTCGGTGCTGCGAGCAGGGCGTTGCACACGTGTACTAATTTTGGATTTATGACAGGTGTCGCTTGCGGACACACTCCAGTCATCCCCCAGCACCGCTGCAAGGCAAACTCTCCGAGTCCTCACAGACCTGGAAATGTCTTCATTCTGCCCTCGCCCTCGGATGCTATTTTCACTGAGCATGAGATTCTGCGAGCAGATCAGCTTCCCTGGGAGCAGCGCTGGATTCCTCCACCGTCTCCTCGAATCTGGTATCAGACTTGAGAAGTCGGGAGCAGGCCTGAAGCTTGCTCCTTAATGAGAAACATGGTCTTTCTCTCCAGGGGCTTTCGGGAGCTCTGCTCATGCTGGTGTTCAGAAAGTGCGGCAGGCGTCCAGGGCAGACCTTCTGCTACTTCCCCTGCAGTGGGTCCGTTCCCGAGGCGGCTCCTGTCCCTCTGCCACTCTGGGAAATCCCCCCTGATGTCGTTTTTTTTTTTTTTTTTTTCACTTCCTCCCCTACGTTCCCTCGTCCTCTCCTTCCCGAATCCTTCAGTCACCTGGCAAGCATGCGGTGCACCCGAGTCCCTCCCCTTCCTCCCACCCGGCCTGCTCACCTTTGCTACAAGAATCCCATGAGCTTCCATTGCGTCCTCACTGCTCTTCGCAGTTCAAGATCCCATTTTTAACTCCGGGGAGCTCTGACTGCGGGGTTCACATCACAGACACTGAGTCTCCCCGGGAACCTCAGGGGTGTCTGGCAGGGTCCACGTTCCACTGAGCTGGGCTGTCGTTCCCCTACGGGCTGCCCTGGCCTGCTGATCCTCGAGGGTTTGCTGACGTCTGAGCATCTGCTTCTCTCCTGCCTGTCCCTCAGATCTGTGCCCTTGCTGGGCACGAGGGGCAGGGCCTTCTTCCCAGGGGTGAGGCCGCCTGCCTCTCCCAGGCCACTGTCCCCCAGCCTTGTGACCTTGCAGTCCTCAGCAACTATTCTGGCCCCAGGTGCTGCTGCCTCGACTTACCACCACGGGAATGGGGGAGGGCTGCCCCTCGTGGACCAATGGGGACCACAGCCAACCCTCAGCCTGCCTCTCTGCACCTCCATCCAGGACCCTCCACCCACCTCCGCCCTCTCAACGCCCCACCCTCTCAGCGCCCCGCTCCCGCACTGGCTGGGATTGTGTTTTCCAGAAAAGGTCCTTCCTGTCTTTCAAGACTTTCTGGCCCTTTGCTGTTGCTTAATCTTGTTTGGAATTTTTTTTTAAATTATCATTTAGGGCTTCCCCTATGACTAGGGATGGGATGTGACACGTACAGAACACACACTGGCCTTGTGGTCAGACAGCTTTCTTGGAGCGAAGGAGGTGAGAACAGGCACGAACTCGTCACCACTGGCTTCCCCGGTGGGGCCGGGTCAGCACTGCCCATGGGAGGTTAGAGGGCAGGTGTGGCCATTCCGTGGACTCACCTCCATCCTGCTGCCCAGCGTTACCGATTCCTGGGAGTAAGTTACCTCACATAACCCGGGATGATAACTGCCGGGTCACAACACTATTTTAGATCAAATTCAGCAGTAACTCTTCGTTTGTCAAAGAAAAAAACAAAACAACCAGCAACATGGATTTCAACAAACCAATTATTTTTTTCCTTCTTCTTTTCTCTGCCCGTCCTCCAGCGGTAAACTGCAGCGAAGAACATCTGGGCCCCACGTTTATATATCCTTGCTGAATAAACAAAGCAGGTAAAAGCCTACGTTTTTTCTCTTTTACTACAACCCAGAGTATCATCCACACAGAGCCTGAAAGCAGGCTTTGGTCCCGCCGACGGGTCTGCGTGGCCGTCTCTCCGGCTCTATCCCACGGCTGCTCACAGTCATGGCTCTGCAGATGGCGCAGGAGAAGCTGGCAGGAAGGAAGGAAGCGTCTCCTTATGGCTGTTCCCAGGCTGTGGACGGAGCCTCCCACTCCCCCTCCCCCCGCACCCTGCCCCACCCCCACTCTATCTGAGCCTGGACGTCGCTGCTGCTCCTCATCTGGGCCCCTGTGTGCGATCGCCGGGCACCAACTGGACAAGCAACTGGAAATGTGAGGTGACCGACCAGCCCACACAGCCCTTCCCATACAGACGTGGAAAGAACACAATCTCTTTGGAAGTGATCTGAATGTCACCTCAGAAGGCCGGTGCCGACTCGCCCTGCTGTCTGAGTCTTGAAGAAGTGCCACATCCCAGGTACTTGGACACAGACTGCAAAGCTGTCCCCTGTGTCCTCTCCTGGTCCCCTGGAGGCCAGTGCCCAGCCAGAAGGGAGAGACCCTCTCAAAACATGAGCCAGATCCTGTCACTCCGGGCCCCAAGCCCGACAGCAGCTTCCCACTGTCCTTGGGACGAACCCACAAGTTCTCCCTCCGTGACCTGGGCCCTGCTCCCCTCCCGTGGCCTGGCCTGGTCTCCTGTGCGCTCCCTCCTGTGGTTCCCGCCTGTCTCTCCTTGAGCCTGCACAAACTCCCCCCCCCACCCAACCCCACTCCTGGCCCAGCTTCCCCAGTGGGACGCCTTCGCCCACAGAGGCCTCTGCCCCATCTTGCCCCATGGGGCCCTCCCCACCTGCCCACAGCAAGAATGGGAACTCCCATCGACTCTCCACCGCCCTTTCCCTGCTCTGCTTTCCCTCCCGGGACCATCTCCCTCTCCGACACTGCCCTCCCGTGTGCTGACTCTCCGCCTGCACACTGGGACTCGAGTCCCATGGGGGCCAAGATCTCGCCTCACTCCAGGTCTGGACCCTGCGGGTGGCAAGGAGGGCTCCATACGGCTGAGTGGGCGATGGACCACAGGAACACGACCAGCTCGTCACTGAAATGAGAGGGAGGGAGTCTCCTTCACGGCCAGCAGGGAATTCTGTGTCCCAGTGATTCAGGCAGCCCAAATACATGCAAAAATGCTCCTCACAGAGTGAAGCGTGGGCTCAGCCCCTGATCCAGCAACCCTGCCTCGAGGCGCAGGCCCCAAGGGGGAGGCAGCAGGGCCCAGAGAGATGCCCGCCCACCCGTGTTCATGGTCAGCAGGTGGGACCAAACCGCATGGCCACCAGCAGGTGGACAAACAAAATGTGTCCTGTCCACACACCAGAATATCATTCAGCCCCGAAAAAGGATGAAACTCTGGCATGTGTCCCATGTGACCAAACCTCGAGCACCTTGTGCTGGTGGGATAACAGAGGCACAAAATGACCAATGTGACATGACTCCACTTACAGGGACTCGGCAGATCCAGACGCCACAGCAGAGGGACGGGGGACAGGGAACGGGGGTTGTGTTTCACGAGGACAGACCTCCTGTCTGACGTGAAGGGTGGCTATGACTGCCCACTACTGTGCCTCTGTAGAGGCAGATGCAGACAGACAGGCAGACAGCAGTTATTCTATTTGCCTTGATTTTAAGAAATTAGATTAATTTATCCCGCAATTCTTATTAGATCAACCAGCAATAGTAAGAGTCTCTTATCATCCATTTAAATTAAAATCTTAACAAAATTTCTGACTTCACATTCTTTACTGGCTTTATACAAGCGAGTTCGGGTAATTATGTGCCCGAGCCAGTGATGCCTGATCATTACACGGGAGAGGACACACATCAGATGCTGAGCTCCCGTTCTTCCCAATGCCATTTGTGAGCGTTGTTCGAAGTTTCTACCCGCGAATCGTTCCTGCTCCCTCAAGATAACAGAAATCTCTCCCACAAGTGTCCGTCAGAACCGGGAGCGCTTCAACACACAGTTCTCCGATGCAGGCTTCCGACAGCTTGTCAGTGTCTCTGCTCCGAACAGAATCTAGACCTGCTCAGGCTTCCATCAGAAAACCCTCTAATGTATTTCCATGAATTACAGTACATAATTTCCCTCTAAACTTCTCAGGGTGGTCAGTGGAGGTGTGATGTGAGTAATCCAAGGTCAGCTCTTCACTCTCCCTGGGGCTGCAGCTCTCCGAGCCAGCACGCTCCTTGGGGCCAGAGCCCAGCTGCTCCAGGCCGAGCCCCGTGGGGCAGTGGTCCCTGCAGGGGGAAGGAGGGTGAGAGGGCGGCTCGAAAGCCTGGTTCGGTGCCGCTCTGAATCCGAGCTGTCATTGTGGCACGTCGGAGCCACCACAAAAGTGTTTAGTCAACATGCCCACAACAGCTCTCACCAAGCACCCAGGCCGCCCCACTGACGGCAGAAGAGGGATGGCAGGTTCGAGGATGTCACTTGCTTTACGGCCACACGTTCTTAGATGTTAATCACAGCAAGATTGTCCTCTGACGGTAATATCACAGGGTGTACTTCTAAAGGAAAAATGGTTAAATTAAAGTGGTTACACTGGAAGGAAGGAAGGAAGGAAGGAAGGAAGGAAGGAAGGAAGGAAGGAAGGAAGGAAGGAAGGAAGGGACCCTTGGCCTGTGGTATAGGACTTGAAAGAAACCCATAGGGCGACCCCCAAGGGTCTGGATTCGGGGCACCTCTGAAGCAGTGCATGTGCCTCGCTTTCCGGCAGCAGCTCAGAGCTCGGAGGGCAGAGAGGGGAGCTGCCCACCTGGGGCCAGCCCTCCATGGGTGCCTCCTGGTCCTTGCTGTTTCCCCTGTCCATGTCTGTGACGTGGGTTGGCGATGGTGTCCCGGGTCAGGTGGTGTGAGGAGGACGCACGACAATCCTGGTGAAAGGTGTGTGCCGCGCAGGCTCCCGGCAGACGTGTGCTAAATGCCTGTGGTTAGGAGTCAGGGCTGACAAAGGAAAGCCGCCCAGGATCCCAGGATGATGATGATGATGATGAGAAAGCCACCAGTCAAACCCCAACTGAGGGACTGTCCACAAGGGCCCCGACCAGGTCCCCTCAAACTGCCGAGGGCATCCAACACCAGGGGCGTCTGGGAAGTGTTGCAGCCCGGAGAAGCCCGGGGGGCATGGTGACCAAATGCCACATGGGGTCCTGGATAGGACCCTGGAACAGGAGAGGGGCCTCAGCAAACACCAGCGGTGTCCCAACGAGGCAGGGACTTTGGTGAGTGACAGTGCCGACAAGATGAGGCATCAACTGCGGTCCCTCAGCTGCAGGAAACGTGCCCACGCGTGCGGCACGTGCGAGAGTGGGACGCTGGGAGTGGGACACTGGGTTTGGGGTACATGACAGCCCTGGGTAGCATCTTAGCGTTTTTAGTCTATCAAAAGTATTCCAAAATAAAACGTTACCAACAAATTAGGAAAAAAATTAAGTCTCTCTTTCCCCAGGTCACACATCTGGCATAGAGCCATGGGGTGGCATGGACCCGTGAGTCAGTGATCTGAAGCCACGCTCCATTCACAAGGGCCACGCCGAGTGCCACTATTCATGACATGGGGGGTGGGGGACTAGAGGAGGAAACGCTGCAGAATGCAGCTCTCCCAGCTTTGAATGCGGGTCTGCGACGCCGGTAAGTGGAAGCGCGGTGATGGAGAGGGGGCACAGGGAAACAGCAGGCGCGGGGAACAGTGCAGTTGGGACCCTGAGCCTGCCTCCCTGCCTCTACACCACTGCAGAAGACTGTCTGCAGCACGCCAGCCCCCTGCACGCAGCAGTCACACCTGTGGCTTCAGAGAGGCTCGAGAGGGTTAAGTTTCTCGTGTGCGGGGTTTCTGAGCGACCCTGATGCACTAACATACACATCCCCAGACACGGGTGAAACGGGTCTCTCACCCAACCACAGGACAAAAGAACTTTAACAAAATTGTATGTAGGACTGTTGTTCTGAGGACCAGTGCCCTCACTGTCTCTTTTCTGTAAGATTTCTCAAAGGCCTACCTCTGGCAACTCGGCACCCGCCCCTGCCCCCAGGACTTGAGGGGACTCGCCATGCGGAGGGAAGGTGGCAGACGGGGTTGCCCGCCTCGGGCTCTGTGGGGGCCCGACTTTGAGGACACCTTCCCTGCGACGTTTGGGCATTTCCTGTTGAGCACAGCACCCCGTTTTTGCTGATTTCAAAGCCTGTATAAGAATTAAAGGCGGCTGCTCCCGATAAAATAGCTGGTCTTTGGTCTTAGGAGGATATAAATACGACAGTGACCTTCTCTCCTGAAGTCCTCGCGTTCACCGCCACACAGCGGCGTCAGGGGACTTGCGTCTCCAGCAGCTGCGTCCCACCGAGGGCCTGGAATGCTCTCATTTGAAGCTCGTTCCTTTGAAAACATCGCTGCCTGTTTCATCTCCTCTTGCCTTTCCTTTTGATGAGCCTGCCCCTTCTTACACTGTCACAGGCTCACCGACTTTTAGGGTGCGCTCTCGGGCAAATTTTAAGGCAATTTCTGCCTGGAGGGACTTTGATCTGTAGAACACATCCAATAAGAAAACCATTTTCATCAAATTTCTCATGAATTTCACTCAGTTTGAAAACAAACACCGACATAGAAATTAAAAGTAATGGTGGGGAGGGGGGGAGAATAGAAGATTTTAAGTATTTTTTTTATTTTATTTTTCACTTTAAAAACAGGCACACTGAATATGCCCCGGGTCCGGTAATGTGATCTTACTATTTCAACATGATTTGTGAAAACTTGGGTTTCCCCAGGGAGGGGACTTTATCAGGTGGTTGGCGGCGGCGCCGAGAATGGTCCCCATTCTCCCGCAGTACCACCCAGAGCACCAGCCTCTCCTCAGGTTCAGCCAATGGGCTGGCTGTGGGCCCTGCTCCCCGCCCTCCTCCCCTGCGGTGGAAGCCTGGGGGTTTGCCTCTCCCACTGTGCGCAGACTCGGGGGGGGCTACAAGCAAGGTGCCCTAGCACTGCTCAGCAGGCTACGGGGGAACGTGGGATTCAGGTTGGGACAATCTCAGTGAGTCTCTCTCTCTCTCTCTCTCTCTCTTCTCACTCACTCTCAGCAAGCCACCACCTCACCCCCACCCTGCACGCCCCCCACAGCTCGGTCTGACTACTAACCACAATGACACCAGGCAGAAAAGAGTGGCTCTGAGTCCCACCAGGTGCGTTCGACTTGGGGGTCGCCATAGTCCCTGCCACCCAGACGCTGGCTCTGCCCTCTCCGGACTGGCTCTCCAGGCCCCCCATTTAAGCCCACAAAGCGCACCCCCCAAGAGCCCTCTTCTGAGCCGGCAAACCCTCATGGCGTCACGCCCACATCACCAGGCCCAGTGTTTCCGCCCCGCCTGGGAGGGCGGCCGGAAGGCCCCCCTGCACCTTGGAGCACCACATCTTCCTCCACGGCAGGGACAGGCTGCCTGCCAGCCCCTGGGGTGCCCTGGCCGCGGCCCCAGGCCAGGACCGTGACAGAGCACGAGCTCTGGTCCGAGGCTTCCAGCCTGGCCCAGTGCCGCTGCTCACCACCACTTGACCTTGGCCGAGTTCCGAATCTTTCCGAGCCCTGGTTTCCTCACCTGTAAGACGCAGCTGATGAACACAGCTTCACGGGAAGCTGGCCCCAGGGGTGCGTTCCACAACAGCAGCGAGAGGTCCTGTCTCTGTGATGGGAACTGGGAAACCCACCTCCCTGCGGCCTGGGGGTCCCACCACAGACAAGAGAAGCCCGATTGTCTCGCACCAGGACCACGGCGTGGGACTCCCAAGGAGAGCAGGAGGCTCTGGCACCAGGGCAGCACCCGCCTGCAGACAGACCAGCGGGACGTCGGAAACAGCAGCCCCGGCCTGGGAGCCCGGGCAGATGCAGGAGGAGGTGAGGTCCCTGAGGAGCTCCCTTCTCCAGGAAGAAGGCGCTTTGCCACCCTGGGCAGCAGTGGTTCCGGGGCCAAGCCCTCCCCACCCCTGAGAGGGGCACGAGTGAAACCTTCGTTGTTTGCCGTGGGATGCCCACGCTCCCCAGACAGAGCACACCCCCCAAGAGGCTGCAGCTCCCTTCACTGAGCTCACAGACTGGCCCAGGCCCGGGGCACTGGGTGCCCCCTCGGCCGTTCTGCCCGCCACGGGTGGGGGTCCGGCGCTGTTCTGGTTTCAGAGGCCGCTGCACCTGCACAGCAGTCACAGGCAGAAATAAAAGAGGAATTAGAAAATCTACGATTATGTTGGTGGGTTTCAACATATCTCTCCCAGGAAACAGTAAAAGGAGCAAAGTGTCACAGAGGGCACGGAAGCTTTCTGCATTGCAAATAATAAACCTGATCTAGCTTGCAGGGGTGCTGCACCCAACAGCTGCAGAATCGGCATGCTCCTCGAACATTCACGAAACACTCACTCACCCACTGAAACAGGCGTGTGCGGCGTGCAGCTGAGCTGTGCTGAGGAATGAAGGCATGGTCTTCCGTGTGCGTGCGGGAGAGGCAAAAACCAAGACACCCGCTGTCTGACTGTCAGTCTCAAGAAATGACTACTGAGAAAGCGGGGCGTTCTGAGGAGAGGAGTGGGAGGCAAAGGCAGCAGGAATCAGACGGAAAGCAGGTGTGTGAGAGAGGAAGGCAGCAAAGTCAAAGGCTGGCGCCTTGGGAGAGAACTGGTCAACCCCCACCAAGACCCATCGGGGAAAAGACATGGACGAAGCGAACAGCCAGCAGCGGAAACGTGGGAGATGACGTCTCCAGCATGGCTCCTGACAACCGAGTCAGGGGCGCCGCCTCTTTTCCCCCAGATGTCCAGAACTAAAAATCACAACAGCCAACGCAACAGTAGCTGTCCGGTGTGAAGGAATCAAGATTACATCCTTTTTTTTTTTTCAGATCAGGATAAAATACTTTTTGATGTACCACAGATTTTCAGTTAGTTTGTATGTGTCATGAGATGAAAAAGATTGAAAATTGCTGCTGTAGAGAATCTGCAGACACTAAAAAATTAACCAAAAAATATTATGAATAACTTTACCCTATAAGTATAGAGGTGTTTATGAAATTGACAGTTTCCTAGAAAGCCACAACTTTCCAAAATTGACAGAGTAAGAAATAGCAATATAAATATCCTGGATCTCTTAAAAAACACTCTGGATACAGAAAATTTTATTGGTAAAACCGCTCCAAGTGTTGAAGGAAGAGAGGGTGTCAGTCACACACGAGCCCTTCATGCGAACACAGGAAGGGCGCCCCCCAGCACTGCGTTGGGGGCCGGGCTGCTGGGCTGACCCGGGGGCCGAAAGCTGACCAGGGCTCTGCGGGAAAGGGGCCTGCAGGCCGACCATGCTCGTGAGCCCAGATGCACAGTCCTGGCCATAGCACCTGACATGTAGGAGGATGATACAAGTAAGGCACAGTGGCCAAGCCGGATTCACTCTAGAAATGCAAAGTGGGTTCACCAATGGAAAAAGAATCGGCTTCCAAAGCTGCAGTGACTTCCGGTACTGGCTACCCGGAGTGGCCCCAAACCTCCCAAGTCGAAGGCACAGTCACCTGGAGGCTGCCTTCACTCAGAAGGCCTGCCCATGTGTTCCAAGACCCCACGGCCTCCCTCCCGAGTGATGAGTAGGCCACAAATTCAGGGGCTCCCACAAACACCTTGAACTCGGCAGTTCACCAGCATTACTCATGGACCTCAGGAAAGTGCTGAGCGGACTGTTACCACTGTAGTCCAGCAGAAGGCTGCAAAGCAGAGCCAGCGGACAGGAGGACATGCAGAGTGGACACTGGGAGAGGTGCGAGTGCAAACCTCCCGGTCACCCTCACCCTACAGCGTCCTGACAGCATCATGCCTTTCAAGCTGTGACATGCGACCACACTCTGGAGTCTAGCCAATCTGGGGAGCTTGCCCAAGCCTTCGGTGGTCCAGAATCTCAACTGGGACTCGATTGAACACAGCCCACTTAAATAAGGAATAAGTGAATAACTGAAGGTAAGATAAAAATTTATTTTTCTTAATCTTAATTGATCTGCTAGATAACAGCATGTTTGAAGTGATAATAGCAACAGAGTATCAGATTGTGTGTGCTGATGTGTATGTGACACATAACAGACGTATACATGTTTGCACATGCTTGTATCTAAGTAACAGTAATGAATGGTAACAGTAATGAAGGGGGAGGACGGAGAATGTGAATTGCTTCGTCATTACAAGGCTCTCACACTGTGCCCGCAGCAGTAGTTGGATGGCCTGTGAATGTGTGGTGCGAACTCTGGGGAGAGGATTCGCCGCAGATGGAAGGAGTATGACTGACGACAGAAAGGAGAGAAAACAGAATCATATAAAATGCTCAGTTAAAACCACAATGGGAAGAAAAACAGCAGGAGACAAAAACAGGAACAAAGAACAAGGGTAACAGGCAGAAAACTGTAACAAGGCCGTAGATATTAATCCAACTGTATCAACAATCTCTTTGACCAACAGCAGTTCAACTACACCAATGAAAAGGCGGTGGTTGTCAGAGAGGATCAGAAAACAAGACGAACATTATGTCGTTCGCTAGAAACCCACTCAGATGTAAAGACACTTCGAGATCACAATGAAAAGTCAGCGGATGAAGGAGAACACACCGAGCTGACGCTGAGCAGCAGAGCAGCAGGAGCCGTCCTCATCGCGGACAGCGGGATTCACAGCAGGAAAAGTCACCAGGGACAGTCTCACGGAGAGACGCTGAGAACTCTCCGCCAACACTGGACACAAGATAGTCACTGTTTAAAATCGTCTGGGCGTTCTAACCGAGACGATAAGCAATAAACAAATAAACACAATAACACCTGGAAAAAATAAAGCTCTCATATTTAATACCAATATATAGAAAATCCCAAAGAACACACCAACTCATAGAATTATTATGAGAATTCAGCATCACTGCTACATACGTGTCAATATGCAAAAGCAATAACATTTTATACACCAGTCATGAGTAACTAGAAGTTGAAATGGAAAGAATTGATAATATGTGTAATATCAGTAGAAATATCAAATATCTAGAAGTAAATCTTAAAAATGTTGTGCAAAATATATAGAGAAGAAATTACAAAAATTACAGAAAATTTCAAATAGCCTGATAAACGTGAGGATATATCGTGTTCATGAATAATAACACTAGCTATTGGAAAGATGTCAATTTTCCCAAACCGATGTACAGATTCTATCCCATTTCATCAAGGTCCCGGTAGATTTCTTTTCTGAAACTGACACATGGGTTTAAAAACTGGAAAAACAGAAGCAAAGGGACAGCCAAGGCGGGCCGTCAAGGTGCTGAAAATCGGAGGGTCACAGGACCAAAGGCAGAGTTCGGACAGCACGCCCACCACAGGGACAGCCCAGACCCCCGCCTCGGCCCCACGATACTCAGGATAGGTGAGACTGTGGCATGCGGTTGACCCATGCACTGCAGGATGTCCAGGAACATGAGATGCCAGCAGTTATACACACACACGACACTAATAAATAATGTCTCCTGGAGGGGGCACAATCACCCCCAGCTCAGAACTCCTGGAATAAACAAAGAGAACCCACAAAACTACCCGGAAATGAGAAACTCACCCCACCTATCTGGTTTTTTGATTCATGACCAAAGCAACATTGTCTCAGATTATAGACAGGACAGTTGCAAGCCACCTGTAGTTCTAATTGTGAAAGGTGACCACTGAAACAAAGCATCTGGATACAATGTATGAGCATATCTTCATGACCCTGGGCCAAGGATTCCTTCAACAGGACACATAAGAGCACAGCCCGTGAAGGGGGAACATGATACACGGGACTCTCTGGTGTTTGGGGGCCCCTGGGCTGCTCTCCACTGCAAAGGGCACGTGGATCTCAGGAACGTTTCCCCTGAGTTGGCCCCCAGCCCAGCTCACAGGAACTGAAAAGCCGACTTTTCAACGGCTGAGCCCTGAAGCCTGTCCCACCTCCTCCTTCACCCAGCAGATCCCAACGGAACCCCTGCTCTGCACCGGGCACTGTGCCAGGCTCTGGGGCTGCGGCAGGCCTGGCCCTGGCTCTCGGGGAGCAGACACCCCAAGTGATTGTGCACCTAAAAACTACCATCCGTCCCTTCACCTGGGGGCTGGGGAGCGTGGTGCAAAGATGGTCCCATGCTTTGGCTAGGATAACCGCTTGCAACAGAGCTGGAAAGGGGCCCTTTCTGGGTTTGTTTTCTAGGGAGAGCATGCAGTTCATGTGGAAGGGTGTCAGCAGTGGGCCCCACAGAGGCTAAGGAAGAGCAGGGCAACCCCGGGGTTCTCCTAAATCTGCGGAATCTCTGTACCCCAAAAGAAGAGACTGCAGTGACTAAATCTCCCTCTGGGTCCGGGATCCTGCCTCGGAGTCCCCTTTAATTCATTTCAAAGAAGATGAAGAAACAGGCCAGCTTTCACAGCCCTAGGTTTGTGTGCACAGTGTCCTGCATGCCCCAGGGCGACACCACCCATAACAGAGGGAGGCGTGTGGACAGGGACGCTGCCACCCCATTGGCTGGCACGGGGACAGAGTGAGGGCATCCAGGAATACACATGGGCCTGGCGCACATTTCCCAGAGGGAGAGCCCCCTCTCACAGAGGTGCCACTCTGGGTTCTGCCTACCACTCACCAAGCATGGCACACACCCCACTGTTGGTCCGCAGGGCTCTCAGCGGCCAGCTTGGCCAGCCGCCTCCGACCACTCCCCAGAGGCCTCCTTCCTGCTGGACACACATCCACTGCCCGCACAGAGGCTGCTCTGGGGCCAACGGGACAGAGACAGTCCAGTTTGCTCCCTGCACTGCCTACAGACACCTCCCCCCAAACATTGAGTGCAGTGACCACCCCTGGAATGGTCAGAGGCAGCCCAGAGGTCGTGAACTGAAGGCTGAGAAATGTCTCGTTTCATTCCGCTCCACTCTCATTGGAGGTGCCTGAGGGCAGCTCCGCCCAGCACAGTGGCAGTCCAGGGCCCCTGCTGCGATGCCACCATGCCCTTCTACACCAGGCTGATAACAAAAGGATACCCAGTCACCTCCATCTTATGAAGATAAAGTTGGGTGTGGTGGTGTGTGTAAGAGATCAGCGTGTAAATCAGCACACTGAGTAAAGACAACCACCTTCCCAGCGCAGGTGGGCACCCCCAATCCGTGGAGGGCCCGAACATGACCACAGGGCAGCAGACAGGTCATGCCTGCCCAAGCTGGGACACCCGTCTTCTCCTGCCCTTGGACGCCAGCGCTCCTGGCCCTCGGGCCTCAGATTGCGGCTGAGCCGCACCGCTGGCCTTCCTGGTTCCACAGCTTGCAGCCAGCAGATGGTGGGACTCTTTGGCCTCCATGATGCAGGCGCCAAGTCCTACAAAAATCTTATGTATATACGTGTATGCATATATGTCTTTGTACATATACGTGTATCTCCTACTGGTTCATTTTCTCTGGGGAAACAGAATGGCCCTGACTAATACACTGGGCTATTAATTAGGAAGATCTAAATAAATCCCCTGCCCTACTTCCCTTTTACTTGAAAAGTCAAAATGCATATTCATTAAAATGAGGTTCTTAGCCCGTCCCCCACTGTGATACTGTCAGGGGGATTTATCTGCACTTCCTGACGGCTGAATAAAATCCTGGGCTTTGCATATCTCTCTCAAGGAAGACCTGGATGCTCATGCAATTCAAATTGCCAGTCTGCAGTCTGTAATTTCAGTGACAACTGCCCCCCTCACCCCTGTGAGTGTGCCACCCATCAAAGACTGCCATGCGGGTCTAAAGGACAGGAAGATGAACTTCCAAAGTGGCAGTTCAGGGAGCCCTACAGCAGAAGGCTTCAGACGGAAGGCAGAGGGCCTTGCCGGCTGACTCCGCATTAACCCACTCCCCAGGCGCAAGGCCCTATAGAGCAGAGTTGTGTAACAGAAACACAGGGCTCAGGGACCGGCGTCCTCTGAGCGCCACTGAAACATCCGCGCCCACTCACCTCCAACCTCCAGCCCCCAGCCTTCGCCACAGCACCACGCCCGTCTTCGTCAGCCAGCTCCTTCCGTCTGCGCGTAGCCCCTGAAAGGACAAGACCCACTGGTGTGAAAGGGAGTGTGAAAATCTCGCACATGATGCGGCATTTTACAAAGCAGATAACCACGATTCTGGGAAACACAGTCTCCCGTGGGGCCTTTGCGGACGAAGACACGGCAGAGCCAGGAACCAAAAAGGAAATTTGCAAGGCTGATGACAACACAGACGTTTTGAAAGAAAAGGTATTTGACTCTAGAAATGTTCTTGGCAGAGTGGTTATAGCAACTTTATTTATAATGGGCAATTAAAACCACCCGAATGCCCATCCCGGGGAGAATGGGTGAGCAAACTGTGGTGCATTCGGAGCAGGAAGCAGGACGCGGAGTGTAAGAAAACACCAACTGCCCAGAGTGGCGGCCTGAGTGAACAGCAGGGTGAGGTCGAGAGAAAAGCCAGGCACGAAACTCTGCTTCCACTTCCATGAAGTCCAAGGGCAGCGAGCGCTAATCCATGGAAGGGAAGTCCTCTCACTTGGCGGGGGGGGGGGGGGGGGGGGGGGGGGGGGGGGGGGGGGGGGGGGGGGGGGGGGGGGGGGGGGGGGGGGGGGGGAGTCACTGACCAAAGCAGCACCGGGAAGACTCCGGACCTGGGTGGAGCCAACGTGGTGTCACTCATACAAGTTCACGGAGCAGAAAACGGAAGGCGCCTGCACTGCACTGGAATTGACAGCTCAGGAGAGCAGGTAAGGCGCTTCCTGCACGGCCGAGGAAGGCCTGGCACGAGTCTGCAGGAACAGCCCCTTCCTGACCGCGCTGGGAAAGTATTCAAGTAACGGGCGCACTGTGGAGCCCCAGACTCATCCGGCAGAGCATGCAGAACAATGGCACGCGCCTGCCACAGACGGACAAGTGCTGTCTGATCCCACCTACGTGAGGTGCTAGACTAGACAAAATCCTAGAGACCGAAGGGGGAACAGTGGGCTCCAGGGGCTGGGGGAGGGGCGCGCAGCGTTTCCCTTTAGGAAGATGAAACGATCCGGGCCTGGTAGGGGCCGGGTACAACGCTGTGGGTGTGCTTCGTGCCATGGGGCTGTGCGCGGAAAAACGGTGAGTTTTACGTTGCGTGCATTTTACCATAATTTCAAGTGTTGGGGAAAAAATCAAGACATTCCTTATTTGAAAATGAGCTCGTAACTGTGATTATTATCTAAACAGAAAATAGAACTTAAACCTATAATTTTCATGTCATCATTTGAAGACAAAGCTGAAATCAAGTGTTTTTGTCTGTTCGTTTTTAATCACTCAGTAACAAAAGGCCGGGACCCATTGCAAGCGAAGTCGTCTAGGAGGCCTTTCGCTGGGGCTAAGTAACCCGGGGTCACGACCTCAGGGGCAGGGGGAGCAAGAGTCCAGCGCTCTGCCTGGGTTTAATCCGAACGTATTATTCTTAAAACGTGCTTCACCTCTTCCCCCAGAATCCTGTGCAGTGAAGACCAAAACGCATGTTTAAATGTGAAACGTGCGGACTCAGAGCCCAGGTCAGGCTGTGCTCACGCGGACCCTGCAATGAGGTTCCGCCTGCGACTTTTCTGGAACCCTTACTACCCTGGAACGCGCTTCACTGGCTCAGAAGGCTGTGGATCAGCATCGCACATTTAAAAATGCAATGACTTGGCCTTCTGCTCACATAAAACCATCCAAGAGAGCACGCCGGGCAGCCCACGCAAGGCCCTGGGCGCCACACTGCCGGCAAGCCTGGGGAGCCCCGGCGCGGGGAGGTCCCTCGTCCACCTGCAGCAGCGACGCTCAAAACCGCCACCTGAGCTGGCATCCTCGGGGCTGCCCCTCTACATCAGCCCCCCTTCCGAGCTCACCGCTTTCATGATCTCATTTAAATGCTCAGAACCATCTCCCGATGCACCGTGCTGACGATAAACCGCCGCAGGGATATGTGAGCCCTTGCAGTTGGACGTTGCTTCCTGAAACGACCTGCGGGCCACTCCTGGCCGTTGTTGGTAAGGCCAGCTGCGCAGGCTGTGGGTGCTGTGGACGCCAGGGCGGGGTGCGGGACCCTGCCCCCTCCCCCCGTGAAGCCCTCACTGCAGCCTGTAGGGTGCTGGCGGGCGGGGCGGGGCCCTACTGCTCTGTAGCCACCCAGACAAGCCAGCCGCGCACGTTCCCTTGCTGGTCAAGGCCACGCGCATCCCCTTGGGGGTGGGTGTGGGGGTGTCCATCTCTCCCTGCAGCCCCACCTCACCTGGAGAGAGGAGTCTCCAACTTCTCACCGGAACTCCCAGGGCTGGGCGGGAACCGGGAAGCTCCGCCCCAGCCCCCTGACAGAGCGCTGTGGTAGCCAATCAGCTCAGCACGTTCTTGGACACGCGCAGCCCACTGTGACTCCTCGCTGGGGCTTGGCCTGCTTTTCCCGCCTGGTGTTGCAGCGGTGACGGTGCAACAGGCTTTGTCCACGTTGCCACGAGGACCTGGAGCAGGTCTCAGGATGAAGCCAGTGGGAGCTGTGGCGGTGGGGTCGCTGGGCTGTTGCTGAGCCATCAAGTACTGGGCGAATGGCTGCTGCCAGAGGCCCCGAGTGTGCCGTCGAGCAGGTGTCCCCCAGCCCCTCGCCTGGGTCCTCGCCTGGGTCCTCACCTGGGTCCTCCTCGTCCAGTCCGTGGGGGGCTACAGGTGAAATAGCCACTCCTCCAGATTTTGAAGACCAAAATTAATTAATTAATTAACTAACTATCTCATTTCTTTTACATTAATTATACATGAAGGGTAATATTTTGGACATATTAGGTTAACAAAACATTATTAAAATTAATTCCACCTCTTTGTTTCAATGGGGCTTTTAGAAAAATTTAAACTACACACGTGGCTCCTTATATATTTATTGTAAAGCCCAATTGTAGACAGACAATGAGTAATGGCAGTATCTAGGGTAGCCGTAGGAGATTTTTCTCCAACCAGGACCATCTTGGCATGGCAAGTGGGCACTCTGAATAATTAAACTGGAACAGAGTTGTAAACCAGGACAGATGTTTACCTTGATAATAAATCGTTAAACTTGATTATACACTTGTGACAGATCACCCTGGTAACTTCAACTGCCTTTTAAGGGGTGCAGTCCAGGGGGGCCGAGGGGCCATTCTGCTCCCTGGATCTGGATGGGTTAGGTGTGCGGTCTCAGGGTGGACTTGGCAGACAATGGCAATGCTGCCAGCGTTTGGAGTTCCAGGACAAACCTGGGGGAGGGGAGAGAAATGTGGAGTGTCTCCAGGGAACCCCCTGGCGAAGGGCACGGTGGTCACAGGGTGATATTACCTACTGTTTCAGCAGAAGTTGTTGAATTTTTAACCTCATCCCAATGCAATTTTCCCCACCATTCTCACCACTCTCAACCCTAGGTTTTAAAAAAAGTTTGCTATATTCACATGATGTGTGCATAGGATCAATTTATAGAACTGGTAAAGAAGTTAATTTTTTTCCCATCTGGCTGAAAACAGCCCACATTCTTGAAAGCCACCCCCAGGACAGAATGGCAGCCACCTGCTGACCACGCCCCACCCACCGGGTGTCAGGACCAGTTTTTCTTTTGCAGAGTAAGTGACAGGGGCTGGTCCTGACCTTGCCTACCTCTCAGTGGACTAGGAGGTCCTGGCCAATGTCAGGAACATAATAGCACAAGAGCAGTAATAATTGCAAAACAATACTCTGAGAATTATTCAGTAATTTCCAGCTACAATAGCTCTTCCTTCAGAAATGCTTAAGACTGGAGTCTATCTTGCTCTGGAGAACACACTCCTTATTAGGGCAAAGGGAGAAGGAAAACAATAACACCCAGAAGGATGCAGAAAATGAAAAGCCTCGAGCTTCTCCCAGCACAGAGAACGCAATTTCTCTCTGCTGGTTCGAGGACAATTAGGCTGCACTGACTACTCTGTGAACGGCCGCTGTGGACCTGCATGTTTTATCCCCCTCATTACGACATCAGCGTGTGCCGCCGAAAATGGCCAATTCTGTAGCCAAGAATCTTTCCCCGGGGAAGGATCGGGGCCTCGTTGCTGCAGGAAATGCTTTAGAAACAGCATTGTGCTTCCTTCTGGCTTCCTCAGGCCTGTGCTCAAGATGTGACCTGAGCCGATTCTCACAAAATCCATAGAAAGAACGCTTTTACTTAATCTAGTCCAAATTCATACTGCCTTGTTCAAAAGTGGCGTCCCTTAGGAGCTGCACGGGCCATCGTCTCTCCTCTCCGAGCACCTAGAAATCCGCCGTTTAATGCTAACTAGCCATCAACCGCGGTAACGATGGCTAGGGACCTACATTACATCTCTGGCTCTGCTGTGCAGCCTCCACGCAGGTTTCCATTTTATCTTCGTAATAACACTGTCAGGTGGGCATTTTTTATTATCTTCATTTTACACATGAGGAATGAAGGTGCAGAGGAGGTATGTAACTGCCTTTCCAAAATGGAAAAGCAGGTGGGAAGAAAAGCCCACTCTCCTGGCTGGCTCCTGAGTGCCTGCTCAGAACCCACCCCAGTCCACCTCCCAGCCAACCCCCTGATGTCCGTCACCTGTAAGGCCACCAGGATATTCACTTGTTCATTCATTGACTTCCCTTCAACTAGGTGCCGTCAGGGAGACCGGCGTAAATAAAATCAGCCCCGTGTTTCAAGGAACTCACCATCTGGCATGGAATCGTTTTGGCATGAAAAGGAACAAACCCTCATTGGTTTATTTTTCGGAATGTGAAAACCTTGTTCTACCGAGTCTACGTGTATTAAGGTTTTGTGTTTTATTTATTTGTGTGCTCTGAGCTTGGAGGCAGAAGGGCCTGCGATCACAGACTGTAATTTTTTCCATTGTTTTATTTCCCCTCTATTATATTTTGGATTTGGGACCCACTTTTCTGAAAAGTCTTCCATCTGCATCTGTCATCACAAGTACGCGAGTCCCAAACCAGTGGGAAAGTCGAAACCTGTTATTCGACACCAGTGTTTTACTGACTTACAACTTTATGTAGCAAGTGTGTGTAGAACAGACGTTCGCAACAAGCAGCTCAGGCGAGCATGAGTTTTATTTAGCCTGCACGGTGGTTTACTTTAAATGGAATCAAGGTCAGGCCCTGGCAGGGTGGCTCGGCTGGTTACAGCATCGTCCTGATTTGCCAAGGTTGTGGGGTCGATCCCCAGCCAGGGCACATACTCATCCATCAGATGCAGAAAAACAAATCGATGCTTCTCCTTCCCCTCCCTTCCCTGCCCCTCCCCTCCCCTCTCTCCTCTCTCCCTTGCCCTCTTTCTCTGAAATCAATACATTAAAGAAATAAAACAAAATAATGGAATATATGTTTTTAAATTAGGAGATTTTCCATTAAAAGGCAAATTTCTGATTTCTCTTGAAAAATGCAAAGCTCTAGTAACAAGACACTGAGCCCACATGCCATGTGGCCACAAGGGCCAGAGCTGAATGGTGGCCACCCCCTTCAGTGGGGCACATCCAGCTCCCCACAGGCCCCATGGCTGCCTGCAGTGTCCCCGTCACTGAGACTGTGCGTGCACTTGTCACCAGGCGTCTCACCCACGCTGTTGTTTTCTTCCGGTGTGAGAATGTTTCTGTGTCTGTGTCTCTAATGAAAGAGAAGGACGAAACTCCAGTTCTGGGATGATTTTTACATCCAGCCTGCCTTGTTCATGCCTTGGCCACACCCCTGTAAATGCAGCTCTGACCCGGGGGCAGACAAATGCATTCCAGGTCAGACCCAGCCACTGAAGCCTGTGACTGAACCCCACATGTCCACAAGTGTGTTACCTATTGCTGCGGAACAAACCTCTCCATACCGCTGGGCTTAAAACAACCATATGTGTGGCTCTTAGCTTGGGGGTCAGCAGTGTGGGTTGGCTCAGCCCGGGCACACTCTGTGCTCAGCCAGTGGCCAGCAGCCTCACCCACATGCCTGCAGGTCGGCTGGCTGGCTCTAGGGTGTGGTTTGCAGGTGACCAGCTTGTGTCCTCCATCACCCAGCAGACCAGCCCAGGACTGTCCGTGTGAGGGGCCGCAGGGTTCCTGGGTCAGTCTGCTCACCGTGTCATAACAGAGCCCCACAAACTGAGTGGCTTAAAAACCAGAAATTTGTTTTCTTAAGGTTCTGAAGGCGAACTCCAAGACCCATGTGGTGGCCAGTTTGGTTTACGGTGAGGCTTTGCTTCTGGCTGTGTCTCCACGTGGCCTTTGCCGTGTGTTCAGAGAATGCAGGACCTGGTGGCTCCTTTGCTTCTCCTGCAGACACCAGTCCTGTCGGGTCAGGGACCTACCCTGAGGACCTCATTTAACCCTAACTAGCTCTTTAAAGATCCTCCATTCACTATGGTCACAGTGAGGGTTCGGATTTCAACCTGAGGGTCATGGGAAACCGCGATTCAGTCCATACCAGGTCCCTAAAACAACCAGAGGGAAAGCTCCTTGTGCGACATTTCCTGCTTTCCCATTGGCCAGAGGAAGTCCCACGGCCATGCTCTGAGCTAGTGTGGGAGGGGACTACACGTGCGGACACAGGGACCAGTGTGGGACAGTGAGGCAACAACCCACCAGCCCCCAGACCCATTCCCTTGAACGGCCAGATGCTTGAAACCGTTGTGTTTTAAATCAGCACAGCGGTACCTCTGGGCCTCACTAATGCATGTGCACTTCCAGTAAGCTGATCGTTCGAATCAGGTCACGGATGCCCTTCCCTTTTCATTGGCTGTTTGCGGGGGTTCAGCCTGGACCCAGTGCCGGACTGAAAAAACGGAAATATGTGCCGGGGGGTGCTTGTGAGAAAGGTCTCCGTGCTCCAAAGAATAAGACAGGCAGGGACGTTCCCTGTTCCTCTGGACATGTTCTGTCTGGGCATGATGCCTCAGTAGCCTGCAGCCACCTCCCTGTCTGCCGGAGGCTAGGCCCACGCTTCGAGGGAGGGCTGCCCAGAGAAGGGCAGATAAAGGCTCCAGAGCCTGCTGTCCACACCGGATGCCAGTCTGCTTCTGGAGTTTTTGATGCGCAGCATCGTGAATGTCCCTGAGGTTAGATTAGCCCGAGTGCAGTGTCCCGCCGTTTACAGCTTAATTCACGACCACCAGCACGACGCCCGTGGATAGGCCCAGCCCGTGAGGAGGCGCGGATCACACAGACTTCCTGGGGAGCCCGGGGCCCCCTTCTCGCACTGGCCTCCGGCGGCCCCCCGTCTCCGCTTCCTCCTCTGAAAACGTAGGAAGTGTCTGTTCTGTAAGCCCCGAGCATGAATTTCCGATCAGATGAGATAATGCACGGGAAAACATTTCAAGTGGTGTAAATTGTCAAACCGGTGTACAGAAGAGAGAAAACAGCGCCTTCCCAGATGAAAGGGTTGGCAGCTAATAGCTGGAATCATGTCATGTCAACAATCCATCCACTTAGTCAGATCCGCACGAGGACTTGTCAGTCGTGTTTACCAAAATAACCGCTGCTCCCCAGCAGACCCCGCCTCTAATTAACGTCTCAGTCCAATTGGGCGGCCCGGCACCACCTGGGAGCCTGGAGTAGGCGGAGCACCGGGTGGAGCCACGTCTCCGTCCATCAGGGTCATTTCAGCCGCAAGGAGGCAACACTCGAGGACCCAGGAAAGAAGGAGTCGTGGGCTCCACTCCGAAGAGTCCGGCCGGAGGGCATCCACTTGAAGACCCCACTCAAGATGGGGGTCTGTTACTAGGTCAGGTACCCCACCGCCCTCGCCGTGCCCCCCCACCCCACGCACGGGGCCAGCCCGACGTTCACAGATGCCCGGCCAGCAGCTGTCAGAGGAACATCATACCTACTGTCATTACACGTGGCTGTGGAAAAGGTATGAATTTGTTCAAGGCAAATATTTAAAATAAATGCCAATTCTTAACACCTTGCCTCAAGATGTTTGCATTTTTTAGTGTATCGGGAGGCCCCCAGACCCAGAGGAGAGGTACTGAGGTACTGCCCCTGAGGATGCGACCTGCGACTGTTCTGGAAACTCTTGCCCGAAAACTCTCACCCTGGACTGCAGCCTGTCCTAGTGCAGCAAACACATATTTGGAAACCTGATTGTCGAGAGATGAACCGAAATGCCCCAGGTGACAGAACCCCACTTCCCCCCCACACACAAGGGAAAACGTGTTCCCCAAGTGACAGCAGCAGGACCATTCTGAATATCACCCACAGAGATTTAAGGGAGCGAATGAACTTGTTTCCATTCAGTCACTGCCCCCATCCCCCACAGGGCTGGGGACGCTCCTTGGAATCAGGCATTTATAGACTTTTAAATTAGCCCAGGTCTTCCAGCCCTTTGGAAGAGGGATCTTCCTGCACCAGCCCTCGAGGACGCTAAAGGAACGTCTCAGACCTGTGTGGATGTCTGTGTGCTGACTTCTCTGCTGAAGGTAGACGGTGAGCTCCATGTGTAGGAACCAGAGGCCGCTAAGTGCTAACAAGCTTAAGCCTTATCCCCAGGGTTTTCAACAGCCCAGGCCTGGTCTTTCCCAAGCCCACTGAATATGTATTTCCATACATGAGCCAGCCAGCTCCCAGGCGGAAATCCCCTTAGACATGCAGAGACAGAAGCAACCCCAAGTCGCTGGTCAGGCAGAGAGGAACAGTGATTACAGACCATCCTCACGGCACGGCACAGCACAGCACGCCACACAAAATTAACTCACCCATTCCAGAGATTCACGCCTGCACGCCTCGGGTCTAGGGAGCTTTGGCACAAAAATCTTAAAATTGAAGATGATTTTTATTCTGTTCAGCCTATCAGTAGATCTAGGAATAAAACTCTATATAAACACATAAAGGTCCTGGCTGTTCACCACTTCAGCCCTCTCCGCCTTTTTATTTGAATTATGCTGAGCCGCCTGTTACAAGCAGGGCACCAGGCATCTGACACCAGGAGTCATGAGTTTGTTTTTGTGTTCTGAGGCCAGTTTCCAGTGTGGGGGTGGGGGGGTGTCGGGGGTCCTTTCCCCCACACCACCAGGTCATCCTTCGGGATACCAGCTGGTGCCCTGTAGGTCAGCTCACTTCCACCACTGTCCACCTTGAGATAGCACCAGATTCCACAGGCTAAAGGCTCCGCTGTCTAAGACTGCTCCCCTCCCCCCACTTCACATACCTGTTGCAAGTCCGGGTTGTTCCCTGTGCTTCCGATGGACTCATCAGAGGTTCCCACAGTGCCCGCCCCCCCACCAGGAGTTCAATGAATTGGCTGCAGCTGCACACGGGACTCCGAGGAGCACGCTGCTTACTGGAGCACCAGGCTATCATAAAAGGAAACAACTCAG
This sequence comes from Tonatia bakeri, assembly GCA_004024845.1. Taxonomy (NCBI): domain Eukaryota; kingdom Metazoa; phylum Chordata; class Mammalia; order Chiroptera; family Phyllostomidae; genus Tonatia; species Tonatia bakeri. The sequence goes on along the minus strand of PVIA01001467.1, from coordinate 24,368 downwards.
GAACAGCCAGAGGGGAGAAGTGCACAGAGCCAGATGCGGGGAAGGGTTCAAAGCTTCCACGCCCTCTCCCCAGTACCGCCCTCTCCCAGTACCGCCCTCTCCCATCCCCACATGTTTGCCAGCCTGGAGGCTCTCAGAAGCCAATCCTTTGGGGGTCTATGGAGGTTTCTTCATATAGACATGATCAGTAAACTCACTGGCCATCGGGGACTGGCAGCCGAGCCAACCTCCAGGAGGCTGTGGGTCGGAACCGAGAGCTCCCGCCCTCGCATCTCATGGCTGGCTCCCCTGACAAGGAACCCCATCTGCAGATGCTTTCCAAAAGTCCCCTTGTTAACCTCAAAGACACCTTTAGTGTCTGCCCACTTCGGAAATTCCAAGGATTTCAGGAGCTGTATGGCAGAAAAGGGGGAAAAGATCACACCATATCACACCAGCGCACATGCCCACATTTTTGTTTGTATTGCTAGTGCACAGCGAAGCACATGGCATACTCAGCGGTCAGTGCCCGTGGACCAAGGTTTCACCAGACCCACAGCCGCCTGCCTGCCCGGCCACCCGTGGGGACGCTTTGCTGTCTGAACATCCCATCCCCAGGCACCGCTTGGACACCGAGTTTCCCAGGCGATGCACAGGTCTTTCTGGATGTGTCGCACCCACTCTCTGACCACATGGAAAGTTCTAGAACAGCAGTCTTCACATTCTCTGATAAAGTCAAGTTACTGAGTAACCTACAACAATGCTGAAATGAGGAAGGATAGCTAGATGGGGTTGATGCTACCACTCCTAAAATCTCAAAGAACAAAGGGTTTCTTTTTCATAAGACTTCAAAAAATAAAGACCTGCCAATAAACGTACCAGCGACAATCTCTGCCTTAGCATCCTGAGAGGGAGACAACAGAGGGAGATTAGGCACTGTGTCCGGGCCTCCAACTCCTCCCCCTCCCCTGAGCTACAGAATGGTAATGCTTCCACCAGCTTCCAAAGTTTCCTTTCTGCCACTACTTCAACCTGGAGGGGACCAGGCCAGGCCACACCATGGAGTGAAGTTATAGACCAGAAACTATTAGACGTTCTACAATGCCTGTCTGATGTGGGTGTTGCCTGCCAGGCATCTATTTCCCGTTCAGGGAGTGCAGTCTATGGGTCGAACCCTTATTGCAGCTCTAGAACTGAACGTGGGACCGAGGCTTGGCCAACAGGCCGCATGCCCCTGGCCAGGGATGTGCTCGGGGACACAGACGTGACGGGAGGCAGGCATCTCTGTGGCTCAATGCTCTTTCCGGTGGGGGTACCAGCTGGGTGAGACATGGCTGCCAAGCTACTGGCGACCACCTTCATCACCATGTGGAGAGAGCCTGTGGAGAGTGAAGCTCACTCAGAGGACAGCAGAGATGGGAGGGAGACATTGCTGAAGACACCACCGTACATCTGGTCAACCATGCTCAAGAAGCTGGCCTCTGGCCTTTCCATTCAGTGAGACAGTATCTTACCTTTTAAAGGGAAAATGAACCTATTTTTTTTTTTTGAGCTGGGTTTTGGTAACAAGTAACTGCAAGACTTTCAAAAAAGCACTGTAGGGAACTCCAGAGAAAGGTCTTTTAGGGAAAATAAATCCATTAAACTTTATAAACAAGCTAATTAGATCAGGGATACACTTTGAGCTATTTCCATTAAATCCTTTTTCACCAACTCAGGTTAGTCTGATGTCTTACAGATGTAGATGCTGTGGCTGCATTTATGTGGGTAACTCTGGGACCACCACCCTCACCCTCAGTCAGCCTGGTGCTCCACCGTACATTTAGGGGTGTCTTCACGGGAGTGCTGGAACTCCCAAATTCCTGGCCTAGAGCATTCCATTAACACCTCCCAGCGAGGACAGACAAAAGTGTTGAGAACATTACAGCGCAGTCAGTGATTGGCCCAAGAAAATGGAATTATTCTTTGCTGCCTTTGTGTGATCGGCGTGAATGCTCACCCCCGTCCCCAGTGCCTCGCCGAGGCTCATGGCTCACGCTGCTGCTCCGTGGCGTGGAAGGTGATGTCTGCGCTGCCGTCCCGTTTGGAAAGGCCTCGCTCTGTGGCAGGAGCTGCCGGCGTCACATCCAGGTGCTGGCACATCCCGTGTTGGACCCAAGTCACCTCAGGTCAACGTCATTTCATTCAAAGTAATTCGGTTACTCTTGAATGATGAACAAGGAGAAGAAAAGTGAAACAGAGAATGAGTCTTGGTGACCTGATATACCCGAGGGGGTTATGAAACAAGAAAACAGAATAAACGCAGGCGGGGCGAGGGTCGGTAAGATAATAGCACAGATCTAAGCACTGAGAAGACAAAAATTCTCATTTTGAGTCTTCAAAATGAAAGGGCCTTGAGAACTCGAAAACTCCGAGTGCAAAGGAGGCCAATATCTGGTACACATTCCGGTGAGCTTTTCTGGAAACAAGTCTAGCATGCATCTCTAAAAGGTAACAGTCACTTTAAGCACAGTTTTCACAATAAGCACAGTACCGTTATCACACATAGCAAATGACAATAGCTTCTTAATATCACCGAATATCCAGTGTGTTTAAATTTTTTCTTTTCTTTCTTTTTTTTCTTTACAATTAGCTTATTCAAGTTAGAATCCAGACGAGGCCACGCCTTGCATCTATTTCTCTGTAGGTTCTCCCTCCTCTCTTTTCAATTTCTTTGCCATCTGTCTGCAAGGTCACAGAGTTCTTTACGTCCTAAACTTGGCCGACCGCACCCCTGTGGTGCCATTGGACAGGTCTCCCTGTCCCCTGTCTTCCTGTTCAGTATTCCGGCAAGAAACTTCCGTCAGCGGCGGCAGGCAGTTCCAGCAAGAGGCACGCACTGCCTGGCTGTCTCTGTGTTTGTGAAGCCAGCAGGCAGCGGGGGTGACAGCATCTGGGGTCTGAACATGGGGCCTTCTGACCCTATCATTCCGTCCTCATAATCGAGCCAGGAATCTTCAACAGGAAGAGAAACCATTCGGTTACCCAGAGGTTTAGCTATAAAATGAAGGCAGGAAAGATGCTGGATTCTTTCTGGTTATTCGCTAGTCTTTCTGAAAGACAGCTGGCTCCCTTCTGTGCTGCAGAGGAAAGCCAATCGTTGTTTTGTTTTTGTTACGTGTTTTACGTGTGGATGTTAGCACAGCCGGTGTGGTTTCACCTGCTGCCGTCTTTCTTCTTACTGATGCTCTAGGTGAACCCTCGGTGGCTGGGGGAGAGCACTCGGGCTGGTTTCAGAGGCCTCTGCCCTGACCTGGGAGCCTTGCTTCTTGCTTCCAGGGACAAGATAAGATGACCCAGTTTCTCCTCGTGCATGTCCCGCCCCCGATCTGGAGCCAGCCACTGGTCCAGGGAGCTCTGGCTTGGCTCCATGGGCAATGTCGGGCACTCACAGAAGATGCTCGGTCACTCCCTGCTGCCTGGTCATTCCTGGTGTCCGGCCCAGCTCAGCTGGACAGGCCAGAAGGGTGCACTTCACAGAAATACACCAGGAGTCCACGCCGCTATTGCTCATTCAAATGGAAGGTTTCCGGGCTTTTATTTAGATACCTTTATTTTTTTCTCCTTCTCTTAGGCTAAATATCTTATTTACTGATGACATTAACATAATTCCTTGTTTTCTCCTGTAATTTACTTAAGTAGCTTCAAAGTAAAAATGCCAATATAATAATTAACAATATAATTACTGAAAAGAAAATTCCTTCAATGTTCTTTCTGTCCTTAACATACACCCCACTCAGCTGCACAGCCCAGTCACTGCTCCCTATAGTCACTTAAATAATTCCTCTCTGTGCAGGCCAAGCCAGACAGGCCAGGCATAGGTGCATTTGTTTCATTTTCGCTTTTGATTTTGAGGAAGGCTCCCATTAAAAGCAAAATCTCAGCAAATCACACTGACTTCTTTTACATCTTAGCATATATGTTAATCTACTTCTTGTAATTTTGCATGTGAATATCATTAAAGAAGTGGCACTGTAGTGAACTAGTCTTCGTATTTGCTTTATTCCCTCCAGAATGTATCACAAACCGCCTCCTGTGTCATCACAATGTTTCTAAGTTGAGATTGTAACAGCGTCGCGGTGCTCTGTCACAGAGACGCATAGCAGCTCTCTCAGCTAACCGTCTGTTGTTGACCATTTAATTTGTTTACAATTTTTCACAATTTTAAACAATGTGATGATGTTGGGGCCGAACTCGCTCACATGTTCCCAAATTACTGCTTAGGCATGAATCCCCAGGAATCTATTTTCTGAGCCCAAAAAATAAAAAATAAAATAATCACCTTAAGACTCTTGCTTCACGCAGCTAAATCATTCTCCTGATGTGTTTGAGAGTTCTTCCATCCCTAAACTCTCGCCCGTGCTAGGCATTCTAATTCACTTTTTAATTTGTCTAATTTGAAAGGTAATACAGCATGTGGTGGTTGATCACGCAGACATTTCTTTAAATGGATGACTATAGGTATCCATTTGTTGACTCTGTCATTCAACTGAAACGTAATTCGGCACCTGCCCTTTGTCACACCCTGGACTCGGCAAGTTCTAACACAGATGCGTCCCTGCCCATGGGACTCAGAGTCCACAGGAGAGGAAAGACATTTGCATAAGTGAGCTTAGAAGGTGCACAACGGGGAGACCCAGCCAGACTGGGGTGGGGAGTGGGGGGAGTCAGGACAGACATAGAGCTTTACCCTGAGGCCACACAGATACGGAAGCTGCCACTGGGAGTCAAGCAGATGGTTCGAAGGAGAAGGGAGCATGGTGCAGAGAGAGAAAGCAGCATGTGCAAAGGCCCTGGGGTATGACTCAGACCTGCTCTTCATGTGCAGCCAACTCATCCCTGAAAAAGGATCCACAAGTCCAGGACCCACCTGCCATCGCAGGCAGCACCCCGTCTATGTGAAACGCTGATGCTGTTATCTAGGGGGGCATGGAAAAAGCCGAGCTGCAGCACCTTGCCTGAGACCCTTCTCCTGAGCCGAGTGTGGGCTCCGAGGCCTCCGTCCTTCTGGCCAGACCACGTGGTCAGTCGAGGTGATTTACAACAGCCATACATCTGGGCAGATTAGAAAGAGAAATCTTCATAATTACACGAGCTTGCTGTTATTTAAATATTTACCAGCATTAAACACCAAAAGGCTGTGCAAATGGTCCAGGGATTCATATTGTTCTAAGCTAATATTCTTTGTACAATATTATGCAAATTGCATAAACTTTATTTCGTTGTTGTTGCTGCGAGCAGTGTATCCCAAGGTGCCCATTCACTAAGTTGAAACAGATAAAGTTTTAATAATAAATAGTGATGATAAATAAGTCACAAAGTTTGTGCAATGCTAATGCACTCGCTCACCCTAGGGTAGTTTATTCGATAAACAAGTAACATTTCCTGATTTGCTTTTGCTCAAGTGGCGTTGTTTTCCTGGAAATGTTTGCACAATAAATTATTTCAACCCATTAGGTGTTAACGAACAAATCATATTCACTTGCAATCTGTCGTGAATTGCTGAGAATTGAGATTTAAACACTGAGATTATACATTAATTTTGCTTTACAAAAAAACACAAAGCTGGTTAAGAGAAATTAAACTTGGCTGAAATAGGAGCAAAGCAGTACGTCTGATGCTGAATATTTTAAGCCTGCAAAGGAGGCTGTGAATGGTTTCATTAATATTCAGAACACTTGGGTGTTCCTCACAGTGAAGAAATATGCAAATCACAGCTCCAGGCCTGGGGAATGCCCATGAGCAGGCACCCGGCTGTGCAGTGGGTGAGACAGCCCACAAGACGCCTGCGCCTGTGGGGGGCGGCTCAGAGCCCCACGCACCTGCATGGTGGTCCACGGCAGGTGACCTGCCTCTTGGCATCGGTGAGGCAGCAGTGACTCCATTCAGCCAGCTGTCATCTGTCTGTGCTCATAGCGACCCGTTTCCATTGAGAAGGGTGGTTAGGACACATCTTGGAAAGATCAGCTGGAAACAACTTAATTGTGCATCAGAGGGTGGAAGGCAAAGGGAAAAAGGCTGAGCTTCTGTACAAGGCGGGTCTCCGCAGCTACGAAAGAGAAGGGGGTAAACCCATCTGCTCAGAAGTCGGCTTCCAAGACATGTTTTTTTTTTAAATTTCTACTATGAATTTTATTAGAGAATCCTACTCACAGGAACGCACACAAAACCTTAAGTGCGCACGCATGGGTAACCCACGCGCACCTGGAGTGTCAGAACACGCTCTGGCTCTGTCCCTTCCGCCCAGGGGTCCCCCGCCCTGACTTCAGACCCAGAGTGCAGTGCTGGAGCCGATCGCCCCATTGGTGTCACAGCTGCGGGTTGCCATGCTCATCGCTGGCTGCTGTCCCGTTGCATAAAATGCACTGCGGCGTCTTTACAGCCCTGCCGCTGACGGAGAGCTGGGTTCTTTCCAACGTTTAACTGGCCCAAATTGTGCGGCTGTCGCTGCCCTCGTGCAGCTGTCTGGAGACTGCGACAATACAGTCTCAGAGTAAACCCCGCCAGGTGCGGGTGAGGGCGCTGGTGTCCCTCCGCACTCGCTGGGGGATGCTGGGAAAGGGGCGGGGCAGAGGGCCGCACCGCCGCGCACATCCCGCGCCCCCTAGCGGCCTGCAGGGACCCTCCCCGAGGCAGACAAGGTGAAGGCCCGGCTGCCTTTGGAAGAGTATCTGAGGTACAGGGGAGCTTTACACTTACAGTTCTGTGCTATTCTAGATTTTTCAGAGTCAGGGTTCAGTTTCCAATGTAAAATTAGGTAGCCGAAGGGGGAAGTATAATGAATCCAGGCCCCCACTGGACACGTGGTCCCTATTGCTGCATTGAATTAACGATCTTCCCCCGCCAGCAGCCGGGGAGGCGCATCTCACCGGCTCCGCTCCGCTCCGCACGGAGGAGGAGTGAGAACCGGCGCTGTGGGCGGTTCCTGCAGACCGCACGGGCTGCGTTGTCACTCACCCTCGCCACCCACCCAGGAGGCGGCCTTCGCTCAGCAGCCCCGCTTTTCCCGTGCAGACATGCGAGGTCAGCGAGGGCGGCTGGGACCCCTGAGGCATCGTGGCTGGTGATCGGTTTTCAGGGCCCAGCCAAATGCACTTTCCACCCAGGAGTGCCCAAGAGCCTAGAACTCATGGGCACCAAAATGAAGAGGAGGAGGAAGGTGAAGGGTGCAGGAGCTGAGGTCAACCTCCCCTGGGGGGGCAAGGGCCTCCCCCCGCCCCCTTACTCACCCAAGTGCACCGCGTGTCCTCAGCGACCATGAATGTCCGTGCCCCCGGCATGACTCGCTCTAGACCAGGGCGGGCCGACGTCCTGGGTGAAGGGCCAGACGGTCAGTGTGTCCAGCTTTGGGGGTCCTACCTTCTCAGGAAACTTCTGACTCTGCCTTCTGGGAGCAGGCAGCAGCCGTGCACAGGACATGACGGGTGTGCACAGCCGGGCTCCTGCGGTGTTCAGGACACCGGGATCTGAATTGCATGTCACGTTCCCATCACGAAATGCCCTTTTTGTTTTTCAGCCATTGAAAAGCGCGGTAACCGTTCTTATCCTCAGCTCAAGGGCTGTCTGAAAACAGTGGGTTAGATTCGGCCCGCTGGTTTCGGTCTGCCAACCTCTGCTTTAAACAGACACGGAAAACAGTTTGAAACACAGTCACTGAACAGGGGCTTATCAACTTAAAGTCAAAATCCTGTCAGTTGCAAAATGGGAACCGAACTCAAACCAGATGAATAAAAACAGGGAATTCACGAGCCCAGAACTAAGTCCAGGGGTTGGTGTCAGACGTGGCTGGTTCAGGGGTCTGGGTAACATCAAAGGTCTCTCTCCCTCCTGCCATCTGCTTCTTCCTCCTTCCCCGTCTCCTCTTCCCCACTCCTTGGGATCTCAGCACCACGTGACTCCTCAGTCCAGACAAACCTCTTCCTCCTTACGGGCAGGCAATAGCCTGTCCACTTTGTCCGAACAGACCCTGCAGAGCTGCTGCCGCCACTGGACAGTGGGCTGCCCTGGTCTGGAAAGTTTGTCTCTGCTCCCTCAGCAGACACTCACTCACCCACCAGCCGCGCACGCAGAGCCACGCTCCAGGTCGGTGAATAGGTGCTGACCCACCCTCAGCAGCTTCAGGGGCTCGTGGGGGACACAGCAGAGTAAAGTGGTGGGACGAGGACAGGACACTGTGCCTAGATTTCTCTCACCTCCCTTGAGACCCCCGTCAGCTTCTCCTGTGTGTGTCCATCGCCTCTACAATGGGGGAGGGGCTGAAGCGCACCTGACTCCGCCCAGGATTCCTGGCACCCAGCATCCACCGATAAATCCACTGCTTCACTCAGATGAGCACTGACATTCGACAGCACGACAGACATCGCACCAGGTATGGGAGACCGGGAAGTGAGACGGGCAGACGCCATCTTTGCTGACAGGAAGTGTGCGATCACCCGCAGCGCCCCGGTTTCTCCACCTGTAACTGAGGATGATTCCGAACCACCCCCCCACCCCCGGCCTCCAGTCAAGCCCTGGCTGCACTCTGCGCCACTCACTTTATGAACTTCAGGAAATGCCCCACTTTCTGCGCGTCCCCAAGCTGCAAAGCAGGCAGCAGGGCTGTCCATCTCACAGGGGTGGAGGCAGCAGGACCCTCTCTGCCTCACGGGGGTGGTGCAGGCAGAGTGAGACAATGCACCCCAAATGCTTTGCAGGGGTCCCGGAGAAGCCATCGGTGCTCAGTCCACATTATCCGATGCTAAGCTGCTCTAACCCGGAGCCTGAAATGGAGTGGACGTTCAATAAATGTCCTTTGAATGGACTTAATCGACCCCTTGGAGCCTCTTAGAAAAAGTGTAATTCTTTTAGCCACCTCCATCACCCCCAGTCTGTTGTTCCTTGTCTCTGAAACACATAAGAGTTACAAGCAGTTTCCAGCTTCCTGTTTGACGCCCACGTGCAAGGAGCTCCCTGAGGCCCCGCTCTGGGCCCCCACTCTCCCCCCAGAGCCTCAGCTGCCTGCAGGTCAGATCTGACGGTGCAGTATCACGACTAGCCTCTGAATGTGCGGGCGGAGAGCCGGTGACGGATGCGGCCTCCTCGGGCGGAGTGTCGACTTTAGGTGGGCATGGAAGCCAGCTGGTACCCAGCAGCCCCCGCCATACTTCTGCTGTTCAGGGATGACAGCCGGCACGGTTTCCACCAAGCCCATGGGTTCCACAGCCAACGATTTTCCCGAAGCAACACAGCCTATCAGAGGATTTATATTACAGCTTCATTACCTGATATGGGTGAAAACCATTGTTGCAGTTAATAAAATCATCACCATAATCATAATGACAAAGATAACAGAACTCTCTGAGCCTCAGACTGTAGAGAGGCCCAGGAGACTGTTGATGCCGGATAAACAGTGAGAACAAGACAGATACGCCACAAAATCATGACTTCTAAAGACCCATTGGAGAGGTGAGAACAAAGGAGCCCGTGATGGACTGATGTCCCCAACGGGATGAATCCTTTCACAGCCCAGACCTGCCTCCATCACAGCAGAGGCCAACTCAGCCCCAGCGGCAGCGTGCTGACAAAGGAAGAGGCATGCCACCATTTCAGGGACAAGGGACATTTACTCACTGCCAACTATTTTTTACATACAATGTCTGGAATATCATTAAAAATCATGAGACATAGGAGGAGGAAAAGCTGGCGTATTTTCAAAAGAAAAAATAGTCATCGGAACAAACCCAAAGATGACCTAATCGTTGGGTAGGCAGACAAGGGCTTTCCTGTAACTATGAAAAATGTATTGAAAGAACCAGCATAAAAACGATCAACATATGTGAATGGGTACATGAAGTGGAAACTTCATTAACAATTGGGGATGCAGTAATAACACAATATGAGATATTAGTATCTCATCAACAGGCTTAATCGAAGGCTGGACACAGCAGAAGAAAGGATGGATAAACTTAAAGAGATGACCTGATAGACTGTCCAAACTGAAACACAAAACAAAACAAAGGGAATTTCTAGAAACAGCAGACAGTGTCTAGAAGTCTAATGTCATGTAACCTGAGTCCCCAAAAGACAGGAAGTAATAAGGAAACGTGGAAAAAGGAGTATTTGAAATCATGTGCGGAGGTTACTAAACGGGGATGTAAGACATCAGCCTGCAGATCCAGGAACCTCAGCAACCTCCAGGCAATTTTGACACAAGGGAACCACAGCCTGGAACACCCTAGTCAGCGGCTGACATCAAGGACAGAGAATCTTGCACGTGTGCCGAGAGAAAGGACATTTCGTGCAGGGAAAGCACCGAGAAGCATGCCAGCTGGCGTGTCAGCAGAGACTGTGGAGGCTCATAGTTCAGAATGAAGAAATGCAAAGACACTTTCAGACAGACAGAAGCTGAGAGAGTTTGTATCCGGCAGGTGTGCGCTCCCTCAAAAATGGCGAAGTGCGTTGTTCGGGGTGACAGGGACGGCTGCTGGACCCTTGGCTCTTCGGGGCACCGACTGGCAGCGTGTCAAAGGGTTCGCACCAGATGCAGAAGTGAACTGCGCGACGGTAAGGGCACTGAGTGTTTGGGGAATGAATGGGGTTATATGGCTATATATGGAGATTTTTACATGGCCTGTGACATGGCAACGTTATTTGAAGCCATCTGTGATCATAAAAAATTAATTTTGCAATATCTAAATTGACCACTAAAATAAAGATGAAAGATATCGCTGCAAAACAAGGGGGGGGGGTAAAAGGAGCACTACAAAAACATTCAGTTAACCCAGCTGAAGATGGGGACGAAAAAGAACAGTGGAATAGAGAAAATGGACAAAATGCCAGGCATACATCCAACTACATTAACAACTACGTTTACAGTTAATAGGATGGACATCCCATGTAAAAGCCAGAGATTGTCAAATTTCAAGGGGAAAGAAATCAAGACCCGACTGTATGCCATTTACTGGAAACATTCTAAATGCAGACCTACAGGTTGAAAGTACGAGTGGAAAAAGATGTATTGGGCAAAAAAGAAGCATAAGAAAATTACTTTAATATCAGGAAAAATGTTTTAAGACAAGCAGTATCACTAGAGACCATGAGGGCTGTTTCATAATTACTCAAGTGTCAATTCAGAATATAACAATCCTAAATGTTATGCAAATAATGAGAGACTGAGAAAACGTAAGTCGGAATTGGCAGAGATAAGAGAACTAGAATAACCTCTAGTGGTAGTTTGAGACTCTCACGTTTCTCTCATAGCGATCACTGGAGCACTAAAGAACAAATCCTGGGGTCATCAAACACGGCTCCGCACTTCCAACCACCTCGAGCACCCAACACGCGCGAACATGCACGGACACAGCGGTGACGCACCTCAAGGACACATCTCCGTGAATTTCAAAGGACTGAAACAGACAGAATATGTCCTCTGCCAAAAATAGGGCGAACCAACAGAACAGTGACATCCAGAAAATCTCAAAATGTTTGGAAATGAAGCCAAATTCTGTACCTCCGAATAATGCATGAGTCAAAGAATAAATCAGCCCTGGTTGGGTGGCTCCGTTGGTTGGAGTGTTGTCCCACATACACTAAAGGGTTGCAGGTTCAAGCCCCGGTCGGGGCACATACCTAGCACACACCTAGGTTGTGGGTTCGGTCCCCAGTCAGGGCGCATATGGGATGTGACCGATCAATGTTTCTCTCACGTCAACATTTCTCTCTCTATTTCTCTCTCTCTTCCCCTCCCTCCCCAACCCCTTCCTCTCTCTCTAAAATTAATAAATGGTTTTTTAAAAAGAATGACTTGTGGGAAAACAGAATAGTAGACGAACTGAATGGTAAGTTATACAAACATCAGAATGATGTGAACGGAGCATCCATAGAACAGAATGAAGACCATCACACTGATTTCTGAGTCGGGCACCAGGGCAGTTCGGTAGGAAAGGAAAGTGTTTTCAGTAAACAATGCCGACACAACTGTATGGCCACAGGGTGAAAAAGAGTAAATTTGACCCCACCTTGCCCTGTATCAGAATGACAATAACGATAATAGCGATGGTGTGTAGACCGAAATGCAAAGCTGAGAACCACGTAGCTTCTAGAAGAAAACAGAATATTTTCACAACCTTGATGCGGGCTGAGACTTTTTTTTAAAACAAAAGAAAATGTCTAAAAAGAAAAATAAAGATGAAATGGGATTCATTAAAACATTTTAAATGTGCTCTTTAAGGGACCCCATTAGAGATGGGAATCGACAGCCACAGAAAGGGAAGAGAAATATCCACACACTTATCGAACAAAGGACTTGTGGCCGGAATGCCTAAATGACTCCAACAAATCAATAATAAGAAGACGATTACAACAGTGGGGGGAGGACGTGAACAGACCCTTGACAAAAGAAGATGAATTGATGGCTACTAAGAGCGCCTGGAGAGCCGATCTCGGGGAAATCCAGACGCAGACGAGGCGGGGCCTCACCGCCACTGGCCCACCGGAACCGCAGGCCAGCGCCGCGCAGCCTCAGGGGGTTTCAGAGCAGTGTGCTCGACGGTCCCAGGGAGCACGTTTGGGGTGGTTGTGCGCATGCTGAAAAGTATGCAACTCCTCTACCGCTCAGCAATTCTGCTCATGAGCACTGACCCACAAAAGTGAACATACGTGTGCACGAAAAGTCTTGCACGAGAACGTCCATGGCGGCGGGTGGGTGGGGGAGAAATTGAGGTGACTCACAAAGCGAAACGCCGCCTGTCAATCAGAAGGAATGAACCGTTGTTCACACACGACCGCGCACCGGACCACCAGGGACAGTCAGATGTAAGGATGAGCTCAGTAGGGCTGCGCTTCCGCAAGGTCTTCGAAGAAAGCTGCAATGACCACACTCATCTAGAGTGACAGGGCTGGAGAAGGGCTGGTCCCTTCAGGGGGTCAACTGGGGAAGAGAACTAGGGACCTCTTTCTGGGGGTGACGGAAGCGCCCCACATCCCGTCGTGGGTAATCACAGGAGTGCGGACCATGGACAACACTCCTGCAATTAAATATCCAAGCCCTGGGCACCGTATCGTTTATACAGTGATCTGTGGTGATAAAAGTGTATTCTTTACCTGTCTGTCCCTTAGAGGCCGAGTGGGTAACCCTGCAGACCGAGGGAGCAGTGTCGGTGGGGGAAGATGAGGTGGGAGATGAACAGGGGGTTCAACCAGCCCCACGCACCCTGCGAACTCTGACCTCAGCTCTCACTGCTCCCTGGGAAGAGCTCAACCTCCCTGGTGGCAGCAAAGGAAAGGGCAGCCGTCCTTGCAGGAGAAGCCACCCTCCACGGAACCAGGCCCCCTCCCCCCAGCCCCTCCCTGTGCCAGGATGCCGCCAGGGCGGCTGCGGCCCACTCGGTGCTCGGCTGTGCTGTCACTGCTCTCCTGGCTCGGAACATCCTCGAAGGAACCCACCCTGCACCTCCCTGGCCACCAGCTCTTCCTTCAGTGTCTGCCCCTCCGAGCATTTCACATAATGTATTCCCACCTCCATTTCAGAGAGGGGGGGAGGCGAGGTTCCCCAGCCCCCTGCCCCTGGTCTCTGGGTGTTTTCAACAAGCACACAGAGTTCAATGGCATGTCTAGGAAATTAAAAAGAGGGCAAGGGAGGCGTCTCGGGGGGGACGAGAGCAGCCAGCAGGGTCCTTACAACACAAACAATCTATAATTTTATGACGAGTCTTCAATAAATGTTAGCACAGCCCCGTAAATCAAAAGTGTGGGTTCACGCAATGCTAATTTAATTAGCTACATTTGATTTTGCCCGGTATGCGTTTTGTTGGACTAGAGGATAGAATTTCACACGTATTCATCCTGTGTAAGAAATTCTAAAACTTCCTTTGATCGTCCACTGATTCTGCTGCCGAGGCTTCTGGGCAGGCCCCAACGCCGGAGTTAATTAGCCCGAACCCCGGCCTCTCCCAGCTCTGGTTCATTCGCTGCGAAACCCACAGCTCGCAGACTGGGACTCCACTCTCTGAATTCAGCACTGCATTTTGTGGGGCATTTACATGTTAGTATCTGCCCTGGATGGTGTGGCTCAGTGGACTGAGCGCAGACTGTGAACCAAAGAGTCGTCAGTTCGATTCCCACTCAGGGCATATGCCTGGGTTGTGGGCCAGGTCCCCAGTAGGGTGCCACATGAGAGGCAACCACACATTGATGTTTCTCTCCCTCTCTTTCTCCCTCCCTTCCCCTTTCTAAAAAATAAATAAAATCTTTTTAAAAATGTTAGTATCCTCTTTCCTTTAATCATTATTAATGAGGCCAGCAGTGACTACAGCGGCTCTGGCATCGGTCCTGGTGACCGTCATCCCTGGTCCTCTGGCAGGAGCCGTGCCACCCCCACGCGGGTTTCCAGGGAGAGTGCGGCTCAGCTGACAGTCGCTTTCAGCCCTCAGAGCAAAGCCCTGGGGGTGTGTGGCTCTGTCTTGTCAGGACACCACTGCGGGTGGCCCTGGCCTCACGGCTCCCATGTCCACTTCACCGTCTCCACCTCCACGTGATGCCTCGAGTTTCATCTTCACGAGCGGTCTAGATGAATGCCGATGTGAGAGGCCGTAGCCAGACTCGGCCTGACTCCTCCGCGCCCTGCCCACCAGCCAGATCGAATGACCTGAGGAGAGGGACTTGACTGGAGTTCAATACTAATCTGGCTGAATGGATTTCTTGCATTCGTCTCATTCTCACTCCAAGGTCCAGCTGGAAAACTGGAAAGGAAGTCGTGACGGCTGCGCAGCACGGCGTTGCTGCACGGTCCCACCCATCCCGGCCAGCAAACGGGGTGCGTCTAGGCAGCTGTGGTCCCTGCCGGCCCCTCCACACTGCGCTGGGTGGGAGCCGGTCGGAAATGTGCTTCCCGAGAGGCCTGCGGGCAGCACAGAGGGATTTCCAAGATGCTCCAGTGTGGGTAACTTACACATATACCTGAAGAAAGAGAAACCAACTCCTCTCATTTTTCAGAGCAGGAAGGATTGGGCACACGTGTGGACCACCTGCTAAGGAGCATCTGTCCTACTTTAGAAATCCGAGTGTCCCCCGGTTACCATGAGGAGGATCACCGTGGTGTCAGCTGCCCAGATGATCAGAACCCCCGCCACCCCCCGCATAAAGCCCACTTTCCCCTTTTCTCCTGTTTGGGGGTCTTTCCTGGTTTCTCTCTCTCTCTCTCTCTCTCTCTCTCCCCTCCACCCCTTGTCTCTCACCCTTGATCTGCTATTTATGAAACAGATCCTCAAAGCTTCTGCCTCACACAGAAAACTGGGAGTTTGAATTGCTCTGACTATTCCCCTCCTCCGTGGGGTGTGGCTCCCCGGATGCCCACCCCCCATCCCACGGGGCCCCTGAAAGGATCCACGGAGATCATGTGGGCACTTGCAGTGACGTCCTGCCTCATGCAAAGGCAGGAAGTGTTGGCGCTGACATCACCTAAACTGGGCTGACACCCTCCAATTTTGGGTCTGTCGGTAGGTGGGCGTTGCTCCCCCGGGTTGGCGGCCTGCTGTCCAGGACCGAGGATGGGGTGCGGGAGGAGAGAGGTGAGCACAGGAGCCCTGTCCCTGCACCCCAAGACTGGGGCAGAGCCTGTAGCAAAACCCCATGGGCTGCGATGGAGGCCTACCAGGGAAGACACCAGCACCACCATGAGGAAGATAGTAGGCACTGTGTATCAGGTGTTCCCTCCATCAGCTCCTGCTGCCTTAACAAAACACCACGGGCAGGGTGGGGTCGCCTGTGAGGGGATGTTAGTGCCAGGGTGCACATGTGCCTCCTCCCGGCCAACCGCAGTGCGCTGTTGCTCCCGACCACACAAAATGTGTGTCGGCCTCGGCGGGCCAGCCAGGGCCTCCAGCAGACTGGGAGCCCCAGCAGGGCACTGGCCTGCTCCCGGCAACGGCTCGGGGACCGATCCCGGGGACGCAGCGGCCACGGGAGGCAGCAAGGGAGGTGGAGCGGAGCAGCTCTTTAGGACAGTCTCAACCCTGTTTCTCTCTCACTCTCAGGAGGTGGAGAAAACACCTCCTTTTCCAATGCCTTTGCGTTGGCGCATTGTGACAAGCAGCATCTCTGGGAGGGTGGAAACCGGTCACGAGCAATGTCATTGAAGTGACGGTGACATATCTGGGGCTCATTTCCCGAGAGCGAGAAGCAATCCCCCCGGCGTCTCTGATCTTTGCCCCTGCAGGCTGCCCCACCAGTGCCATTGGAATCAATTCCGCCTCCCCTTGGCCGTGTAATGTTTCCTGGGGGAAACCAGGCATCTCCAGTTCACTTGGAAAATGCTAAAAACTGGGCTTCTCTGAACACATAAATTATCACCTGAAGGAGAGGATGGGAGATATATTTTGAGATATGCATGCAAGTGGGAGTCTGCCCTTCAATTATACAGAAGTCTTGTCTCCTTTCAAGTTCTCACACGTCAAGGGCTTGAAAGTCATCGCTTCAATCCTTCCAGCAGGAAAAAGCTGAACAAGCCGAAAATCAGTGGCATATCTTGGGCCCGTTGGAGAAGGGAGTTCCTGGGGAAAACCAGTGACGGGGTGCAGGACATGGTGCCACACTGCGTGGCCCTTGGGCGTGCAGACTAGCTCCAGCTGAAGGAGACTGAGGAACGGGCAGACGCGGAAGATTGCTCCACCCACCTCATCCTTCTCCCCTGAAACAGGTCACAGAGCCCCCACGGGACAGGCGCCTTCCCTTCCCCTGAGGAAAGATCGTCCTTGTTTCCCTGGACAAGGGACCCAGAAGAATCCCAACAAGCAGGGCTCACTGTTTCCCAGTGCACCGCGCTGACCTCGGACTCCCGGCCTGTCACCTTCCTCCACGGCCACGGTCCTGTCTCCGTCAAACCTAGCGTACGATGGCGTGGGTCTGCTCAGTCACCCTGTGTTTGCGAAGGGTCCCGTGTCCATTAAATATGCACGTTGCTCTCCTGCTGACCTGCCTCTGTCAGTTTAACCTTCACACCCACTCAGGAACCTAAGAGGGTGGAGGAAGATGCTCTCCCCTCCCACACCAGCACCCCGAAATCTGGTGAGGCCAGTGAATCCAGACAGACGTGCACTGGGAGGAACCCTTGGACAGCAATCCTGACAACTGCTATGAGCCGAATGCGTACTAGCTGCAGAGTCGGGGGGGCCTGGGGCTGCAGTCCTGAGGACCCCGTGCTCCTGTGGGCCCTTTCTGCAGGGGTGCACCCACCTCCCAGGCTCTTGTGGTGTAAACCCCAAGAGACGCCCGCCTGGTCCTGATGGGGCCGTAACAAAGCCCACTCAGTGGGGGCTCCCACGGAGGCTCAGGACCTGCCAGGGCTTCCCCGCTGGACACCCTGCCCACCCGACCCTACGTCACCACGTAACTGACAGCCGATTCAAAAACACCCCTGTTCCGGCCACTCTCCCCTTTACCTGCATCCTCAGACGCAGCTCGACGCTGGGCACATGGCGGATTCCTCACTAACACCTGGCGAATCGGTGCATCTGGAAAGGCCTGAACACGGCACAGGCCCCCCAAGGAGGATGGCTCTCTGAGCTCATGAGGAGGGCGGGATCCAGAGGCACCCCGTTTCTACCTCCGCTGCGTGACGCCTGCTCCCCGAGAACCTGGTGCTGACTCCCCAGCACAGGGCTCGGGGGATGAGGTCCCGGGGCTCTGCTTGCAAATGAACTGTGACTCAAAGGCCACACGGGTCCCTTCATGCAGGATAAACTAGAACTGAGAGCCAGGGTTTTGGTTCTTGGTTCCACTCAAGAGCTCCCAAATGTTGAGTCCTTATGACGGGGCTGTTTTCTCAGCTCATGGTCTCAGCGGAGCCGTTTTCGGCTTGGTGGCAAAGCTCCATGGCCTCGGACACCGTGCTTTTCTGGACAGTGCAGGTGGCCAGGAGAAGTCTTCTGTGCCCGCCGCTCAGAGCACGTCCCTGGCAAGGACAGAGGAAAGGGTACAGACAGCAGCGTGTGGAGCAAGTATGTCATGACAATATTGTGGGCAGGATGCTGGGGATATTTGACAGACAGGAAGCCTGTCCCATTAGGGGGAAACCAGGGTGGCTTCCTACAGGAGGCAGAAAGAACAGCTGCTATGGAGACAGGATCCCCCTGGATCTCCAGGATCTCCCTGGAGACACGGCGCCTCTGCCCTCTCCAGGGGAACATGGTGTCCCCCAGCTGTCGCACAAAGAAGTGGAAGTTGCAACAGGCAGCAGGTGCCCCTTGACTATTAAACCAGCGTTACAATGTATTCAGTGGAAACACCTAGTGCGGGCAACAGTGTGACGAGCTTGCACCCTCATGTATTTCTGGAAGCGTCTGGTAAACCGGCCATGGGGACAATGAGTTCTTGGAAAGTGTCAGTCTGTGCAGATGAAGGGCTCTTCCCCACGTCTGTAGCGCCGGGCCCAGCGACCAGACAGGTGGAGAGATCTGTCCCCTTGGATGCTGCTTTCACTGGACGGGGCGATGCTCCCCACCGTGTTGGTTTTTAAACAAAGGGAAGCAACGCAGATGTCAGAGAACTAACCACTCAGATGAAAAGCTTACGTTCAAGTCATGACTCGAAGTCGTGCCGAGTGCGACTGCAACCATCTAATAAGTAGTAAAATCTTGGGGGGAAGAGCGGAAGCCGTACATCAAAACAACAGTGTCGTTGTTAAGACGGGGACTGTGGGTCTTCGGTGCTTTACGTCTCTGCTTCCCAAACGAGCTGACATTTTACTGTGTTTGTAGCACAGAACGAAACACGCTGGGGCAAGAAGCAGAGAAGGGGGTGGCAGGCTGCCACCTCTGGTGAAGGGGGGCAGAAAGAGTCGCGGGGTCTTCTCATCCCCAGCAGCTTTTAGGCAACGTCACTGGTATTTTTCCTTCTTCCTTTTCTTTGGCTGAAAAACCGTCTCCAAGGGAACCGAAATTCTGGGTGGGCCAGCTCGGCCGGTGGAAGGCTGGAAAGGAGTAAAGTCAAGGACAGATTTCAGGAGCCACAGCCGTGACTTCTTGCAGAGCAACTTGGCCCAGCAGCAGCCTAGTGATTGGAGTCCTCTCCCGGGGGGTGGGTTTGGGAGGGGGGCATCTGCATACAAGGAAGGGGTCCACTGTGGGGGTGGAAGCAGCAACCGAAAACCCGAGGAGGGTTCGTGTTGGAGGCTACATGGCACCAAACAAGGGCAGGTGTTTGGGTGGGTGGCGGGAACCTCGCTGTCCCTGCCTCACCAGCCCCGTTCTGCTGAATCCGCGATACCCAGCCCTGTCGGGGGGCTCCCCAACATCCCCGCTCCCCCTTCAAACTGGAAAGCTTTTTTCATCTTCCAGATGCGTGGCTTTCGCTTCGCCACGTAATTTTGGCAGCACAAAGCTTAAATGTATTTGAAAAGCTCCTCTTAATTTTATAACTAAAGATAAGATTATTTCTGACTTTCTTAATAACTATTTTAATATTTACTAGCCACGTGTTTTTATAACATTGTAATGAAATGATTTCTCTGAGTTAGATAAAATGGTTTTTCTTTAACTGTCATATGTCATTTGAAGCCAGCTATTTTTCCTCCTGACAGATTATAAGCTCCTAGCACTTGCCACCCTATTACCCCCTAGGCTGCAAGATGCCCGGGGCTCTCTCTGCCTTGGGTCCTGCCCTCTGCCCGGAACACCAGCACATAGTAGGTGCTGCACAAAGTGTATTTTTAAAAGACTGCGTGCTGCTACCTGGTAGAAGTGTACCCAGTGTCCATGTTTAGCATTTTGATCACTGAAATAATTTCACGGAAAATGGAACCAGAAAACCCAAGGCACGAATCTCGGGGGCTGGGGCCCCTTCCCTCTGTCAGCTCTTCTGTCTCCCCCTCAGCACAGACTGCAGACCCCGGAAGACTGGGGGTGTCCATGTCCATGTCCACCCCTCTTCTTCACTCACAGTGGCCGCTCTCTGTGCAGTGACCCGCGGACAGACCCTTTCCCTGTCACCTTGGAGCTTCTCATGTGGAGCACGGCACTCAGCACCTCCTGGTCCCCTCCAGCCCTGGGGCCCTTGAAAGGCTACATCTATGACCATCAAGTACACAGCGACCGCTTGGTCTCCCCTCCCGCCCTTTCCCAGGCTTCTGCCGCGGTGCCACGCACCTGCCGGCACATGGCAGCACCCTCTAGAGGGCTCGCTCTGGCCGCGAGGAGCTGCTTGCTCATGGACAGGAGGAAGTGCAAACTATTTAAGGCCAAGCAGTGAAGGACATGGTCACCCCCTCTGATGCGCTGCCTATTTGTAGATTCGTGGGGCACCACCCGGGGACCACGAAGCCACACTCCTCTGCT
The DNA here is from genome assembly GCA_004024845.1 of Tonatia bakeri. Taxonomy (NCBI): domain Eukaryota; kingdom Metazoa; phylum Chordata; class Mammalia; order Chiroptera; family Phyllostomidae; genus Tonatia; species Tonatia bakeri. The sequence goes on along the minus strand of PVIA01001467.1, from coordinate 4,044 downwards.
GGGTGGCATCATGCTGTCTTGGTCCATCTTGTGTAATTAATGACTCAGGAAATATTCTAGGACTGCTAGCACATTGCAGCCCTGGGTCGGGCAGAGGACATGGCGACCTGCGCATGTGGACTGAGGCCACCGCTCTCATGGTCAGCCAGAGCATCACAGGTATCACGACAGGCGCAGAGCCCATGTCTGGCACGCGGTGCGGTGACAGGTGCTAGACTCCCAGGTCCTCAGGGATGTGGGCACGTCACCATTGCATGTCACTCGTGGGTGGTGCTCACTCAAAGAGAAGGGGAACAAGGACAAAGAAGGGTCGCACGGTCCTGGAAAGTCCGGGGCATGAGATGACATTTGCTGAGGTCCCTGCTGCTTTATTCCGGGGTGTCCGACAGGAAGCAGACCGGAGCCACTGCCTGAGGCCCCTCCAGCCCGCCTTACACGTCGAGGAGCTGTCTGCACCCCTGTGAGCTAACCGCCCTAGTGGTTAAAGAGTCCTTCTCATAAACACCCCAACCCGTGGCCACTGAGTACTCCCAGGCCGTCCTAATGCTGTTGTAGCTGGGACTTGAGTCCCCATTCCTCCTCCGAGCACCGGGTCTGCAGCGGCGGCTTTGCCGAGGTGGGAAGCAGCTGGAACCCGATGTGAAGGGCGGGATGCAGAACCGGGCACGTGGCGGAGCTCCCGCTACCAGGCGTGGCTGTCGTTGCCGTTTGCATCTCGCTCTGAGAGCCAGTGCCATCTGCCACCACCAGACACAAACCCCACTCCACAAGCCAGGCGAGGGCTTCTTTAAAGCGGCTCACGGAGAGCAGCAGCTTGGGGGGCTGGAAGGCACCGACCCCTCACCCCAGAAAAGGTGCCCACCCCAGCTGCGGAAGTGTGATCCCCAACCCGTGCACTTGTCCATCCAGCAAATGCAGACCAGCACCTACTGCGCACCAGGCACCGAGATCGAAGAGGCAGGAAGTGCGAGTAATGAAGTCCCTGCCTAAGACCCCTTGGGGAGGGAGGGGCTACATAACCAAGCACGCTAAGAGTTCAGTAAGGGGCACAGCCCTTCAGCCAGTCACAGCAAGCATCAGGGGACAGCGCCAGACCCGACCCTCAAGTTCCTGGTTCTGAAGGTCTGGGCGGGGCTCAGAGCACAGCGCCTGCTCACTCACAGCTCAGCATGTCCTGATTCAGACCAACTGAGGGCTGTGAGATCCTCCGAGCAGAAGCCACCCCAGCCCACTGGTCTCCACACAAAGCCAGAGCGTGTATGTAGCAGGTGCTTGGTGCCTGCTTCACGGGAGGGAGCCGAGACATCTTGGAGAAGTGGAAGGACAGTGTCTGCGCGAGGCGGGGGCTTAGGGTCAGGGCGGGGTGAACCTGATTCCTGCTGGAAGGCGTAGGAGCTGACTGGGGGATGTGCCTTCCTGGGGCGCAGGTCCCCCAGAGGAGGCCCAGGAGATAATGAGCTCATTACTGAATTGGAACGTCCCAACCAATCAGCCCCACTCGGCCCCCGAGGAGAAGGAGCCCTTTGGCTAGCAGTTGTTATTGCATATTAAAAATTAACCACGGCTTCCTCCCGGGCAGTCATTTGTGGTCATTACTCTACCCTGTCTGCCACCGAGCTGCAGAAACCCTCGAGCAAACGGGAGACACGGGCCTGGGCGACGGCCGCTCAAGTTCAGTTCAAAGGCGGTTGGATCCACCATGTGTCTTCCGAGGTCCTGAGTGTCCTGCCTAATTACTCCCTGAGACCGGACCAGAGGGAGGGAAGCCCGTGGCGCCCAGGAACACGGCTGTCCCACCTTTGCCTCTCAATGGACCCAGACACCTTCCTTCCTACCCGGGGTGGGGGGATCCTCATTCCTGCCCGTGTTAGCATCGCCTGGGCCACCCCCATCCAAGGGCAGGCTGACACCTCTGCCCTGCCTCCTCCCACCCTCCTCCCCCTTTAAAGGCCACGCTTCTCCTTCCATTCCACCCACCTGATCCAGATACAGGTGCTTCCCACCTGGATGAGGGAACGAGCCCCCCCCATGTCCCTGACAGGTGTGACAACCCTCAGTGCCCCATGCACATCCCTCACCTGACCCACAGCTGTGCCTTGCTGATGACGTAGCCCCTGCCACTCAGGGGCTACCCACTCAGGGGCTCAGGGACCTTCTTCAGTGACTCTGGGCTTTGGTGCTCCCCTGCCAGCAGGGGAACAGATTGGTAGGTCTTGTGGTGTTTTGCACTATTTTTTGTCAGGTTCTGCTGGAAGGCAAACACTGGGGCCAGCATTGGAAAAGTACACGGATGACTTCCAGACTCCCCAGCCTGGCATGCAGCCCCCCCAAAGCTGTACCCCACTCCCAGCTCCACAGGAATCCACTCTTAGGCACGCACAGTCCCCAGCACACCCCTCCATGCTCATACTGCTCTCCATCACCTGTCCACCTGGTCCCAGCGACCGCCTCCAAGGATCTGACAGACTGGGTCCCCTCCTACACCGAGTCCCTTGCACACTCGTCCAGGGAGCAAGGTTCCCATTGTCAGAGGTGTCGTGTTGAGAGACGCACCCCAACGTGGTCAGAAAAGCACTTCATCTCGGCAATTTCCTCTCCAGAAACCAAACCCCGGTCCACCCAGCAGAAAAACTGGTATCAGACAAATCCAAACTGGGGGGCCTCCTACCAACACCTGGACACTGCTCTGCAGCTGCCACGTCATCCCAGACCAGGACAGTCACACCCACCCAGCCCCCAGGAGCCTCAGGGGACAGAACGACTAAGTGGTGGGATCCTGGACCAGCAAAAAGACATACAAACAAAAAGGCAGTGCAATCCGAGAAGCCCTGGAGTGAGACTGACAGTCATACTCCGGTGTCAGCTTCCTCATCATTACAGATGTGCCGGGGCTTGTAAGACGTCAGTGGCAGGTGGACCAGGGCAGGAGTATGGAAGACCTCTCCCTTCTGTAACTCTAAATCTACTTTAAAATTGCAGGTTAAAAAGAAAAAAACAACAAAGCTATCTAATAGCTTCCCAGCAACCCTGGAATGAAGCCCAGCTCCTCAATGAGGCCATCCACGCTCCATGTGACTAATTCTCGCTACGTGCCCTCGTCCAGCACCCCGGCCCCACTGGCCCTCTGATCCTTGGTGCTGAAGCCCCACCCCCCCGAACCCCACCTCATGAGTGGGGAACGGTTCCTTTCCTGGGAGCTTCCTCTCGGGCTTCCCCCTGCGCCCCCATGAGACGCCAGGGCTCTGCACCCCTAGTCCTGCTTCCCATGTGGAGAACATTGTCCATAACAGGGCACACAGTTAGCAAAGTCAGTTCATTCTAGTGACGTAGCCAGTGTTTTGGAACACCAGGTATTGGCCAGGTCTATGGCACCTGGAGCACGTGTTCTCTGCCCTCTGTGAGCTCACGGTCAAGCCCCACTTGGCCTAGCTCTTGGGCCATCTCTTGGGACTGAATGCCAACCCTGTCTTCTCAAGGGTACCCCACCGAACACCCTAAACACCGTGCCTGAGTCTCTCCACCGAGCGCCAGCTGCAGAGCTGGTGCTAGACTCAGAGGCGGCTTGTCCCTCCTTGTCAGACCCAAAATAAATGTGGCTGCTTCCATTCAGGCTTTTCCTGGCAATGCATCTCCTAAAATTAGAGGCTGTAAGTGACCAAATTAAAACCCCCTATAATGGGATAACTCAGAAGACTTTATGGTTTTATGTATACAAGTCATCATTGCAGAAAATGATGGCAAGTGCCCAAAGGGGTAAATATTTTAAAAACATGATTAACTGATATCTGCTGTTGGGGCCTTAGTTCACTGATGCCGTCAGCAAGACAAGCATATCGCGGTCTGAGCCACCAGCATTGCCCCCTGGGGGCATCCACAGAGCACGCGAACCAGCTGCCAATCAAGGTACTGATCATGCACCTGACTGACCAATCAAGGTACTGATCACGCACCTGACTGACCAATCACTAGCAAGGGCAGGAGGTGAACACGCACGGAGCAGCCTATCAGAGCAGCTTCCCTTTTCCCGCCCCTATATAAACCCCG